>JAJMAV010000028.1:0-43558 GCA_030565045.1 Starmera caribaea
AAAGCAGTTCCAACTTCCAACTATAATCACCCATTGCGCCTGTCTATTGCTTGCCACAAAGACTCAGCTACTAATCTACACTCATTAGTACACTACAGCGGCCATGACTTCTTCCAGAGAAGACAGCAATTTTGCCTCAGCGTTCTTTAAAACGCTTTCAAACACTTTCAAGTCATCAGCGCCTGCGGCCACTTTTGAATCATTGGGTGTGGACATCAGCTCCATCACAAACGACCATCAATGTCAGTCATATCTTGAGAACCTAAACTCACCTTCAACAGCGACAAGAATTAAAGCTGTAGAAGATATCACAAAATGTTTGCATGAATTTCCAAAATCTTCCATTATGAGCATATGGAAATGCTCTGGAGATTTGATGGATAACAACAACAGCTCCACAAGACACTCAGCTCTCTTGCTATTTCTTAGGTGCATTGAATTGGACAATCAAGAAATTTCAAATAAAGTTATTTATTTCAAAGATGCATTATCTCATTGTGATTTTTCAAAAATAAAAGATGCAAATCTTGATTTACTTATTCAAATTTTCAGAAAGCTAACTGATGAAGGTACTTTTCAAACTCTGTACCAAGATGATTTCAAAAATCCTGTCGCAAAAATGTTTGCGAATGCATTATCATCCAATGATGTTGTTAAAAATAAAAATTTACTTCAACTTCTACAATTTTTAACTGATGCTACAAACTATGGTTTGCTAAATAACACTTCACAAGATCCAAATAGAATTGATGTGAGTAAAATACTACCACTCATATTGAAAATATCTCTGAAAACTTCTGATGAAAACATATTGAAAGAATGTATTAAATTCATCAATACAATCGTTACATTTGCCTCAATTCCTGATAATTTATCATATGACACTTTAGAGGTACTATGTGCTGCAGCCATTGTTAACAACGATTTTTATGAACAAGTTTGTCAGGTCATTAACACTTTAATCAACATGACTTCAATTCAAAAAACTTTCTCAACTTTAAATGATATAATACTATCCAAACATTCTTCAAACTCGGATAAGAATTATAATTGTTCTTCATCTGCTATACTAATATTGAACTCAATTCTACCGTCCTACACTAGAAGTGTTGATGTTTCTACTCTTTTGGAATCTTTGAATTCGACAATTGGTTGGAATAAGGATAATATAATTTTATCCATTTTAAAATTCATTGATACTACAATCTTGAATGACATAGTGATTAATGAACTAGATCTTAAATGCTGGAACTCTGAAAGTTTTTCTGTGCTATCAATTTTGAAAAACTGTTCTGATCATTTAAATACAATTGTTGCTATTGATGCATATAAATTAGTTTTATCTAAATTACAATCACTAGCTGAATCTGGAAAATATCCAGGAGACACTAAATTATTGGTGAATTTATTTATAGACTCAAGCAACTATTTAACAAATCCAAATAGTTTATTTGTTATAAAGTACTATGATACAAATTTTTTAATGAATAATCAAAATGAAAAAGTCAATTGGAAAGATAACTCAAACTTAATTTTCAAGAAATTTTATCTAGATCCAGCAAATAATTCTGTAACAAGAGTAAGTGTTTTGAAAATTTTCAAAAGACTTATAGATCAAAACTTTGAAAAAATCGAATCAGGAAAACCAGATTTAGTTGACCCAATAAAAAATGATCTGGTTTTTTACATTTCATTAATGTTTCAAAATTTAGATGTTGAACAAAAAGAAGATGTTTTGAAAATTTTAAATGGGTTTATAGTTGATTTATCTGTGTCTTTATCAACTGATTTATTTAAATACATTATTGTCAATTATGTTGAACCAAGTCTACTACCAGCTAAAAGACGTTCAAGTCTGGCTTCTTTGAGTTCGAACCCAGGGCAACCTCTATCAAGGTTAACTTTTTCAAAAACTTCATCCATTTTGATTACCCAATCCATGGTCACTATATTTGCTAGAACATTATGTCAAGATGGTACTAAAGCATCTTATATATATGATGTTTTAATTGATCTAGCAAATAATACTCTGAACAAAAAAGATAGAGTTGAAGTATCACTTATAATCGTGAAATCAATGGTAAGAATCAGAGCCTCTAATGATGGTATGATTTATTTGTCAAATCCAATAGATGTTGAAGGACTTTCTGCTGCTTTTGAAAGAAACTTGAAAGTCAGAAAGACCAAGAAAACTTCTACTGATGATTCAACTGAATTATGGTGTTATCCTGAAACATTACCATACATTCCAAATGATTGTTTGGACAAACCTTCAACTAAAATAAAATTTTTCAATTCAGAACAGGAAACTTTATCAAGTATGCCAACTATTGATTTTGAGCGTTGGACTTCTTTAGCTCTTCAAATATTGTCAGATTGTCCTCATTATGAGCTTTATTCATTTATTTGGTGTCATATTTGCCCACAACTGTCAAATCTAAAATTGTTTGAACACTCATTCACAAACATTTCAAAGTTAAGATCAATAGCTTGTGACCAATTATCTTTAAAATTTCCTTCAAACTTGAAATTACCAGAAAATATTTCCAAACATGACTTACAAGTTGCAATCGTTAGAAATTTCACTCCAATTGTTTCATATCATAGATTTTTCAATAAACAGGAACAAGATCAAATTGTCAACTCGTTATTGAACTGCTTGTCATCATGGGAGAAAACTGCAATTCCTTGTGTCCATATCTTGACTGTCTGTTGTTATGAAATTCCTTTATCAATCAAAAAATTTTTGACAGTGATTTTAACCAATTTACAAACAAGAATTTCAAGTCCATTCGCTACTGCACATATTCTGGAATTTCTCTTTGTATTATCATATATGCCAGACTTGACTTCAACCTTTACTGTTGATGAATTTAAAAGAGCCATTGGTATGACTTTCAAGATCATTCAATATTCTCATGATATCCAAAAGAGCAAAAATGATTCACATCATGGTATATTGGCACACGGACAAGAAGTTCAGGCTGAAACAACTCCTTCTACCGAACTGATGGAGATGACTCCGGTGGTTTCAAGTTACTTACTATCTCTCTGTTATGATATTATTGCAAATTGGTATTTGAATATGAGAATCAATGAAAGAAGACAGTTGACTTCATTCATCATTAGAAACCTGATTGTTGAAGAAAATGCTACTGATCCACAGTCTGAACTAAGTAATCAAAAATTAGCGTTTATTGATTTCATTCAAAGATTCACTTATTCCAATCTAGAATTGAGTTTTGCTCCAGTTGCTTCTTCAAATAAACCTTTGGTCTCAGATGATCCAGATATTGATATTTTATCATCAAAATGGGTCTACGGGACAAGTATTATTTCCATTGATACAAACTCGCAAACCGGTGAATCAAAAGTTATTATCAGAAGATCTTCCTGTACCACCGTTTTTAAAATTATTCCTGATGAGACAATGATTCCTTATTACACAAATCAGTTACACAATAATGAAGATTTAAATGATGATTTATTTACTGAAAATTATATTTTTTTACAATTACTTGTTCAACTAGATCCAAATTCATTAGGAATTAAACCTATCCCTATCCCAAAAGATGATGATTCGATTACCAGATCAATTAACAATTTTGACAGAATTCCAGTTGTTGAACATCATAAAGTCGGACTTATGTATATTGGACCAAATCAAACAACTGAACAAGAAATTTTTGCCAATGATAAAGGGTCATCTTCTTATGATAAATTTCTATCAAAATTTGGCAGAAAAATTAAATTGAAAGATTGTAAGAGTTTTTATGTTGGTGGATTAGATACAGAAAATAATGTTGATGGTGAATTTGCATATGGTTGGAACGACAAAGTGACTCAATTGATTTATCATACAACTACAATAATGCCAAGTTCAAAAGATGATGATTTAAGCTTCTCATCCAAAAAAAGACATGTTGGTAATAACTATGTTAACATTTTTTTCAATGAATCTGGTCATCCTTTTGATTTCAATATTATCAAAAGTCAATTTAACTTTTTGAATATTGTTATTGAACCTCATAGTATTTCTTTTAATCCGAATGACGAAAAACTTTCAGAATTCCAACAATATAAAGTCAAAGTTCATAGAAGGTCAGGCGTGCCAGGGTTATTTGCTACATGTCATTTTAAGATCATATCTGAAAATAATCTACCAACTTTCATAAGAACTTTGGCAATTGAATGTGACCAATTTGCTCAAGTTTGGCATTCAAATGGTGCTAATAATTCAAGTGGTAATTTAAGGATGAAAACCATCAATTCAATTAAAGAAAGATCTATCAAAAACTATCAAGATTTGAAACTAACAACTAAAAATAAAATTCAAAGTCAACAAAGTTCAACAACTCAAACTTTTTTTGAACAACTATCTTCAAGTAATGACAATGTTGAATCTAGACCGGATTCAAGTGATAATTCATTGTCAAGAAAGAATAGTGTCAAAAGAAGATCTGCAAATACTAATCAATTTGACGTGTTTGAAGAAGATGAGAATAGAATCTTAAGAAATTTGGAGTTTACATCCTTTACTAAATGATGAATTAAATTGAGTGATATATTTATTACTATCATTGTACGTAGCTAATTACAATAACGACACTTGAAGTAACAGATATATATATATATGTATTATATTTTTTGTCTCTGGTTTTATTTTCATTTTTTCCATTTTCTTTCAGGTTTATAAAGATGACTCTATATACAGTAAAATATAATAACAATAAAAAAACATATAAATGATAATGAAAAGAATGTAAGATGTTTCCCGATACTTTATAATAATAGCAATAATAATAATAATAATAAAACTCAATGATTTGATAATAGAAAAATAACAAATCAAGCAAATAATAAAAAAAAAAATAAAACTAGCAAACCAATAAAAAATAAAAGACACAAGTATATGTGAAAGTTTGAGTAACAATCTATTTATAAACAAGGAGAAGGGAGTAGATTGCAAAACATTTTATAGAAAAATGACATCTATAAAATTGAACTATAATAACAAGTGAAAATGTTTATATGGAAAATGGAGAACTCCATATTTTGACCCAATCTTTGAGAAATTTTATTCATCATCATCAGTGATTGCAGTTTCTGATAGGACAATAAGTTTTTCAATCGAGGCTAAATGTTTACCATATGAAGATTTTGAAATTTGTTTCAAATATTGTTTGATTTTTCTAACCAAGACTTTTTTTCTTTGACCTTTTGTAACATCAACTAACTTTTGAACAACATAATTGGCAAACTGATCTTTCATCATCAATCCTAATGGAGAGCGATCATCAACAGGTTCATCATTCTCCAAATCATTGCCACTTAAAACTTCATTCAAAATAATTGTTCTTTGATCTTCATTACCAAAAACAACACATTTTTCAACAACATTTGAAGCAAATTTATGTTTGGAGAATTCAACAACAGAGCCCAAGACAGTGTTCATAATAACATCTCTTTCATCTGGTTTTCCATGTTCAATGATATGTTGAACAACATAATTACCATATTGGTCTTGAATTAAGAAATAAGTGTATTTATTTAATTCATCTAAAATGAATTTTTGATCTTCAGGTTTAGAAAATTCTAATAATCTTTGAATAACACGACAACCATAAGGATGAGTTGATAAATGGTAAATTTGAGTTCTCAAAGAATTTAAAATGAAATCAATTTTCTCAATAGGGATTTTTTCAATAGATTTTTGAATAACATGATTACCATTTTGATCTTTGATACAAGGTAAAATATAATCTTTTAATTCACCTATAATTAAAACCTGGTCTTCTAAATCAACGTATTCAATGGCCCTTTGAACAACTCTACAACCATACATTTGTAGAGATAATGATTGGATATTGCCTTTCATTTCCTCTAACAAGACTTTCTTTTGAGTTTCAGTACCAAATTCGAAATATTTTTGAATAACATAATTACCAAAAACATCAGTCATTAAAGCTAAAGAACAATTTCTTATTTCATTGAAAATGACTTCTTTTTCTTCTTCAGAGCTTGTTTCCAATTGTTGTTGAATGAATCTGGAACCATGTTGATCTTTAGAAAATTCAATCGCGTTACCAAAAATATCTTTTAATTTGTATTCTTTGGTGGTATTGTTTCTAAACTCTTCTAATATAGGACTTCTATAAATATGATTTTTTGGTTTACCATTACCACGAGTATTCGAACTGTTACCGCTACCGTTTTGGCTTGAATTTTTTGGAGAACGGGTTCTTGGTTTAGGTTGACCATTATTATGAACAGTGTTTCCATTAAGGTTATGAGGAGATGGTTGATTTTGACGTTGATTATCAAATGGTGCCATTTGAGCTGGAATAAAATATGGGGAGAATGGTTGTGGTGGGTACATGAAACCACCTGGATATGGTACTGGTGGCATTTGTTGTTGTTGAAATTTATTCTCATTAATTTCTTTGTCCTTTGGATCATTATTTTCAGTAGAAGTTTCAGCAGCTTGATTAGAACCAGAAAAGTCGACGTTTTCCTTTTTATCTTCAGCTGGGTTAGGTTGGTTCATGAATTGAGGTGGCATCATTGGCATCATTGGGAAAGGTTGATTAAATGGAAAACCATAAGGATTAAACATTTGGGGATAACCAGGAGGACTGAACTGACCAGATTGCATATCGCCATTCATTCCTGAATTAAACATTGGAGTAAAAGGCACAGCAGATGCAGTAGAAGCTTGATTCCAGATATTTGAAGCCTTTTCATTCAAATCAATAATGACTGAGTTATTTTCTGATCTTGAAATATCTGAAGAGATTGACATGCTTCTTTGTTTTGGATCAATGAAAGTTTGAGTTGGAGAGTTAGAATTTGATAAATAATTATCAATTTTCTCTGAGATTGAAGGTCTATGAGAACCAGGTTTTGATAAACTTTCATTAATTGCACCAGTTGCATTATTGGTATTAGGGGTTTCCAACAAAGGTTTCTCTGACAAGAAACTCTCTCTTCTTGAATTTGGGACTCTTCCGCTGGCACTACCAATAGATAAAGAGCCTAAACCACCACTTAATAACTCAACTTCTCTTGTGGCTTCAGCAACAGCAGAAAATCTTTCTAAGAATCTTCCTGAAGTTGAAGCAATATTAGAGCTTGGAACACCACCACTGATGGATGCTGAGCCAAATAAGTTACCAGGTTGGATTCTAGAGCCGTTCTGGTTGTTGTTAGGGATATTACCACCTAAGGACAGAGTACCTCTTTTGAAACCAAAAGGGCCGCCAAAATCACTATCGATATCAGATCCAGTAAGACTGTTTGAATTTCTTCTACCATTTGCTAACAGATCACTGATCTGGTCAAAGTTGTTGTTCAGACCAAATGTGATGCTGTTACTGTTGGTGTGGATGTTGTTGAGACTAATATTGTTTGTGGCGCTCAAACTTGAAATGATGCTGCTCAAATCAGGGTCTCTTTCAGCAACTGTCATCCTTGGAGAGAGTTCTGGTAAGTCCATAATACTATTTTCAGAAGGATAAAACAGTGTCTTGCTTGCTTGAGTTGAAAGAGGAGCTGAGGGCAACGGTTAGTACTGATAACAAAAACCTGAATTTACTAGTATCAAAATTGAAAAAAAACAACACAAGCGTTGAGTGAGAAGGAAATTGGTGAATGAAGTTGCTAATTTCTGATAAATGTCGCTAGTTGAAACTGTTTTTTGAGACTCACTTTCTGCTCGTTGAAGCTGTTTTCGCTGTGTTGCTGGAAAGGAAAACAAGTCAAATTTTGTAAATTTTGTAAAAAAATGTTGATAATTTTTTTTTTGTTTTGGTTTTTTTGAAGCTTTTTGTTGTTGTTGTTGTTGTTGTTGTTTTGGTTTTAGACGAATCTACGGGGTTTCCAGAGCTGTTTGGCGATGAATTCAGCGAAAGTTTCAGGAAGACTGACGAGAAAAGAGCTGGAGACAATTTTCAGCGAGTTCTTACCGTTTCTGGTGGAGAAAATGCCAGAGAAAGTGAGCAATATGAGACGGTTTTTGAATAAGAAGGACGACAGCTTGAAGATTCCTGAAGGGTACAGCTATAAAGATGTGCTGAAGGATCTGTTGCTGGAGAGTGAAAGCAAGATACTGGCAAACAGCTTGGAGTCATCAGCTAGCAGTAAATTGAGCAGATCTCAGGCTGTGGATCTGTGCTTGAAAGAATCAGAGAAGGTGTCAAATGTACTGATGTTCAAAACCTGTGATAGAATGATAGATATAACAGACATGATGACGTTGATACCCAGACAATATATTGACGATATATCATCAGTTGATTTTGCACTAAGAGTGGCAAGAAACCCAGAAAATAACGATGCTATGAATGCTATGTTTATTATAGCCAAAAATTATGAGGACAGTTGTTTGTTAAAGCAGCTTCTTCAAAGGAAAATCTTTAATGGACAATATTTAAATTTGGAATTCGTTGATAGTGAGAATCTATTAAAATATGCTGTTTCTAAAATCCTTCAAGAAACAGTTCATTTAAAATCAAATGAGACCAAAAAACTCACATTTAAATTTAACACACAACTCCTCAACAACAAGACACTTGTTAAATTTACTACCACAGAAGATTTTGATATTGAAGACGTTACGAAAGTTTTGTTTGGATACGATGTTGCAGGTAATAATCCAGTTCAAGTGTTATTGAAAGCAGAGGGTAAAATTCAATGGCTGATAAATTTTGAAGATGAATTGAACTCTACAGCTTTCATAAGAAATTTCAATGGTACAGATCTGACTAGTGGATATGGATTTAAAGCCACTGCGTCATTATATCCATAAAAAAAGAAAAACACAGACTCAACTTATTACGAACTTATGAACATCCAAATAAAATTACAGCTGTTAGAACTTAATCATCATTATATGTAAATAGTGTCAGATCGATATGTATATATTTAGGTAAAAAAAGAAATTTCATTCACTCATCACTCAAATCACCAAAACTTCTCCATCCTTCTTTAACAAGCTCGAATTTTTTTTGAACGGAATTATCTTTAGTTAAAACTTCTTTTTCAACAATCACGAATTTCTCCCATTTGGCCTTGTTCTCCCATAATATTATTATTGCATTCTCCTGTGCCCATCCAAGAACACCTCTATCACTTAGACTCTTCTTGTTTTTATTGGTTCCTTCTGGTGTGTTGTTTTCTTCTTCCTTCAAATGAATTGAACAGAAACTCCATATGGAATCAAAATATTGTGGTTTGATCACACCAGGTAGAACTTTCAATAAATGTTGCTTATTATACTTAGATTGATTATTTGAAATATTGAAAACATGTAAAGTTTCTTTATCTGATAACACTGCTAATTTGGTTCCATTTGGTGAAAACTCCATTGAGTAAATCTCTGCTCTATCTAAACCTCTTCTAAATTCATACAGTAAACCACAACTTTGAGTTGAGTATATTCTAATGATGGTTCCTGTTTCAGATGCGGAAGCTAACATTGTACCGCTTTTATTGATTGCTAAACAACGTATTTTGGATTTATGTGCTTTAATTATGGAAACTGCACTAAATTCTTTCCCATTATTTGAAATATCTACTATTTGTATCTGTCCCTGAGTTCTTGCTGGGAATGCCAATATTTGTAAAGATGCACCATTACTTACAGAGTCATGTAATGCACCTGCTGATAAGACGGCTAAACCATGTGGGTTTTCAAATGTTTCATAAGTTTTAAGAATTTTTGGAGGTGAATTAAACGTGTGGATTGATATCTTATTGTTCAAGACAACAATAATTTTAAGACGTGATAGTATTATATTTAACACGTTGGAGAAAAAATTCAAACTCAATGCCTCTTTCATCTTCAAATCATCCCATATGATAGCCTTATTTGTAGGGAATTTAGGATTTTTCCCTCCACCAACCAATGCAAGATAGTTTGTTCTATAGAGCATTTTGATCAACCCAATACCACCATTGGTATTACCAAAATCTCTTTTAACTTTCACATCCATTGGATCAGAGTTGTAAACTTTGAACCCAGATTCGTATCCTACTGCAAAACAAGCATAATCTTGATTGAATCCCACGCTGAGAACCGTGGATTTCAATGCCATAGTGCTGTTCTCACCAATTGGTGTGTGTGTGTTCATCTTTGTGTATCTGGAAACCTGTAATGAGCAGCCTAGTACAACAAGAAAGAAACATTCAACAGTGGAATTAAAGCTAGTGTTTATAATTTTCCTTTGAATACTGATTTTGAAAGCATAAAAATAGCAGTCAGCACTTACATAAGCATAATTATAAAAATATTACATAATATGATTACATAATTTATTACTAAATTAATTACATAACAAATTACATAAGCAATGATTACATAATTTATGACATTATTTTGAAGCTCATCGCCAGGCAGAAGAAAAAATTTTGAAATTTGTAATGAAAAACAATCAACAAAAAAAAATAATTTGTATCAAAGTTCCAGAGAAATTTAGAAGTTTTCAAAGTTATAGTTTTACAAAGATCTGTTTTCTCTGTTGATTATAAAAAGGGAACAGAGATTCATGAAAAGAGGTGGAATTTTATCAGACTCCGAAATAAACAAAAAAACAAAACTGGCAGAAATTGATAACAGAAATTTCAATATGTCCGAACAACCAAAAGAAGAGTTCTTTGCACCAGTTGGTACTGCAGCTGAAGAAGTCAGTGCTACTCATAACACAGATGACGAATTCAACGACGAAGGTATCCGTCAAACTGGTATGACCGATGTGGAAGGTCATCCGGTTCAAGAAATCAAATCTTTATGTATGAATTGCCATGAAGAAGGTGTCACAAGATTACTATTAACTAGTATCCCATTTTTCAGAGAAGTCATCATTGTTTCATTTGAATGTCCACATTGTCATTTCAAAAACTCTGAAATTCAACCAGCTTCATCCATTCAAGAAAAAGGTTCCAAATACATTTTGAAAATTGAAGATGTTAAAGATTTTAATCGTCAAGTTGTTAAATCTGAAACTGCAGTTTGTAAATTTGTGGAATTGGATATTGAAATCCCACCAAAAAGAGGTCAACTTATTAACGTTGAAGGTTTATTAAGAGAAATGATTGAAGATTTGAAAAATGATCAACCAGAAAGACAAAAAATTGACGTGGAGATTTACAACAAAATTGAGCAATTCATTGGAAAAGTTGAATCAACTTTAAGTGGAGCTGAAGGTACTTTACCATTAACTTTCATTATTGATGATCCAACGGGGAACTCTTGGATCGAGTTCATTCCAGGTGAACCTGCCCATAAATGGTCTCACGTTGAATATATTAGATCTGATGAACAAAACTTACAAATTGGGTTAATAACGCCAGATCAATATCAAGAAATACAACAAAAGAAACAAGCTGAATATGCAGACAAAGATCGTAACCCTTCTGCCTCAGGTTTTGTTTCTGATCAAACTGATATTGAAAATTTTGAAAATGAAGTTCAAACTTTTAGTGCAACTTGTCCAACTTGTTATGCTCCATGTTCAACTCATATGAAACAAATTAATATCCCACATTTCAAAGAAGTCATCATCATGAGTACCGTTTGTGACCATTGTGGTTATAAGTCAAATGAAGTTAAAACTGGTGGTGCTATTCCAGAAAAAGGTCGTCGTATTTCTTTGAAAGTTGATGACCCAGAAGATTTAACCAGAGATTTATTGAAATCAGAAACTTGTTCTATGGTTATCCCAGAATTACATCTCGATTTAGAAGCCGGTACATTAGGTGGTCGTTTCACCACTTTAGAAGGTTTATTGACTCAAGTTAGAGAAGAATTACATTCAAGAATTTACACACAAACTTCAGATTCAATGGATGCTGCTACTAAAACTCGTTGGGATGAGTTTTTCGCTAATTTAGATGCTGCTATTGCTGGTAAAGTTAAATTCACGGTTAATATGGAAGATCCATTAGCTGCTTCTTATATACAAAACGTTTATGCTCCTGATGATGATCCAAATATGACTATTGAAGATTACGAAAGAACTGAAGAACAAAATGAAACCTTAGGTCTCAATGATATGGTTGTATAGTCGTTTATTATAAATTGAAAGTACAGATATTTATTTTTTTAAAAAAATACCAATTTGTAACTCCTCATAAAATGTGTCTTCCAGTGGTTGGCTTATCATCAGGTTCTGGAGAAGATTCTGATTTATCATCATCTGTAAAATCCGGCTTCTTTCTTTCTCTTTTTTTCAAAGCCTCTTGTAATTTTGATTGTTGCTCAGCATGAACACTCTTGAAAGTATCTACCCATTCCGATTTGCTCAATGAGTCTGAAATCATGTTTATATCAAGCAGATCATCTTCAGGATTATCAGATTCTTTTTCATCGTTTACAAAACTGAAATTATTTTGATCTTTCTTTTTAGGTGACCAAAATTTATCATTTGTACTAAATGTTTGTTCAATTGGTGTCAAATTTGGTGAGTACACTGCTATATTTGGCAGCTCCAATTCTCCTGTTAAATGTCTCTGCAATGGTTTTTCTTCACGGTATTTTGAATTTTCACTAACTTTTGAATCATCATTAAAGGTGTCATTGAATGGTGTACCATAAGGGAACACCGAGGATGATTCTGAAACTGAGTTCATTGAAAATTCATCATTATGTATTTGATTTCTAAGTTCTTGACGTCTGTGTAAAAATCTCCATCTATCAACAACCATTTTCAAAGTATTTAAATTTTTTTTGGCTTTAACTTGTCTATCAACAATTTTGGATACAACAATTCTATTAATGAAATCCATCAATGTTAAACAATTACTTTCATCAAATCTGCTATATAAAGGAATTTGTAAAATAACTCTTTTAAATGAAATTCCTTCTTCATGATTTGTTTGCATTTGAATAATAGCTTCCTCAATGAATCTTTCCAACTTGTTTTGTCTTTCTTTGACTTTTTTAACATCAATTTTTTTCAATGTTTTATTAATAGCCGAGAAATCAACAAAAACATCATATGGATCAGTTGGATTGGCAACTTTAACAAACCATTTCTTAGATAATTCCGGTATGGTCCATTCACCTTCGTAAACCTTAAATGAGAAATAACCTTCGAGTGATCTTAAAAATTTTGGTAATTGCTCTGGTTGAATAAATCCAGTTCCATGAGGATCAAATTTAGACCATGCTTTCTTGAACTTTCTAATTTCTTCTCTATTCAAAACTGTTTTAGGACCAATGCTTCCATCTTGCCCACTGGTATTATCATTGTAAACATAACTGAAGTTATCAAAAATCAATGAAATAAACATATTGACAAAAATATACATTGAGATAATATTCCAAATGATGAATATCATATAGGCATATTGTTTTCTTCCACAATCACTATTACTCAATCCATCTCCTTCAAAACAGTAAGGTTTAGAAACAGTGAAATCACGCATAGTGTAATTCCAAGCTTCACCAAAACTATTTCTAAATAATAAAATAAGTGATTTCGTAACAGTTCTTAGATTCAAATTTCCTGTTGTATTAGGTCCTAATCTTGTCAGCCCAAAAATTTGATTCAAACCAATTGCAAACACTAAAAATAAAATAAACCAAGTATAAATCAAAGATATTAAAGATGGCAAACTTGCTGATCCAACTTTCAATAAATGACTTAATCTATCACTGAAAGGAATCAAAACGGTAAAGATACCAACTAAAAATAACTTGTTGATATTGGCAAATGCTGTGCTTCTTGAAACAAAAAATGAAACTAAAGATGTTGTAAAAGCACCAGTAAAAATGAAAAATTGATATGAATTCCATTTATTCAAAAAAAAACTTTTTGGTCCAACTGCAACCATTCGCATCATAATGAATACCATAAACACTGTTGAGGAAATGAAATAAATGATATATCTAAAATTATCCAAAGCTTTAGGACTTGGATACATCTCCAATAAAATGGCCAAAATGTGAATCCATAACAAGATGAACAAAGACGATCTCACATATGAGTTTCTCTCAACAGAACAATCATAACACAGCTTTCTAAATTTACTGAAATTTGTGGTGTCTGGTCTTTTAGTGGGACTTATTTGTGATAACAATTTCTTAACTTCACTCCATGAAATTTGCTGCAGTGTCATAAAAGCACTACCTGTTGTTTTGGAGTAGTTACTAATAATAACAGAAACAAACAATGTCAAAACAAAAACAATACCCAAAAAATTAAATAGAATAATAAACAAAGCGTTAACCGGGGTAGCATAGTAGGAAGCCACCGTGCCAACACCTGAACTATTCACCATATCTGCCAACAAATCAACCCAACCTTCCAATGATAAAATTTCAAAAAGTGTCAAGAGCGAGGATGTGAAGCTATTGAGCTCCAGCTGAGGACTAACATACGATCTAGGCATCAATATATCCCAATTTTGAACAGTGGTGGAAAATTCATTGTAACAAAATTCGTAAGAAAGACTTCCATCGTTACATACACCAAGTCTTCCTCTAAATAAACTTAGACCCCATATGGCAAAAGGTAATAATAACGTGAAAGATAAAAAAGCGGCTCCTAAAATCTTCCAAACACCCGCGATAATAACTTTATGAAAAATATCTTGTGATTTGGAGCTGATTGTCAACAACCTTAACGCTCTCAAAGCTTTGACACCTCTAACCAATCTTGATAATGTATCATATCCTTTCAAAAGAGCAATCACATTCAACCATAACGATATCAAAACAGCAAAATCTATGTAATTCCAACTGTTCAAAAAGTAAGCATTAGGTGTGAAAATAATTCCATCTGCTATGATCTTGATTAAAAATTCAATGGAGAATAAAAATGCAAATGCAATCTCTATTTCAGAAGTCCAATTCATAGTTTTAGTATCATAGCCTTTACTTTTTTTGTACAAAGGAGTAGCATAACAAGCAACGACCACAAGAACCATGGTGCTTATTGCCATAATAGTTAAAAAAATAGCATGCAAATAAGGTTGTGGATCATGACCATGATAACGAGTACCAACACTTGGCCCTGTAATTTTTTGACAAAGCTTTCTTAATGGCTGATTTGGAGAAAGAACATAAAAAACTTTGTTATAAGTTGGATGATCTTCAATATATTTTTCTTTCTCTTTGTCAGCTTTGTCACTAATGATTTGGAATGCTGTTGGTAAATTGCTGAAATCAATATTTGAATCAAGCAGTTCATTTTCGTCTTTCTTGAAAAATGGGTTGTTGTAAGTTTGAGAAAAATACCCCAACCAGGAACTTGACATAAATCTTCTATAATGAATTTGGATGAATCTTGATATTTTGGATTTAGGTAGTTGTTGCAGTTCATTTTCTTCTTCTTCATTTAGTTCATCTCTCAAAAATTCTTGGATTGCAGCCCCACTAAGTAGCAAATTTAAAACCTCCGTGTCTTCATAATCACTTTTCACTTCTTTGGTTCCAAAAATTTTTCTTTTGATTCCTGAAATAGAAAATTGCTGGTGTTCAGCATACTTTCTAAGCTTCCCTGGGAAATCAACCAACACGAATTTTCTAACTTGTTCTTTCCGTTTGGATTTTTCTGAGACTTGTAAACTATCAGCAATAATGGCAATGAAAATATTCAAAACAATAGAATTGGATAACAAAAACCATGCTATAAATAAACAAGAACCAAAGAAAGCAGCCGACTTACTTGGAGCATTTTCTTGCATGGTATACATCACGTCACTCCAATTTTCTGTAGAAGTTATCGTATACAAAGCAACAAATGTGTTTGGGAGCGTTTGCAAAGGAAACAGATAATTTTCATAATCATCAGCACCAATAAAACCTTCAAAATATCTGGAGTAAATAATACTTGATAGAAACAGCAATAAAAAGTAAAACAACGACAAGTTGAAAATAATGGAAATACTTTTCCAAACTTGTGACAACAAAGTTCTGACAAACTTGAATAAAAGAACGACTCTATAAATTCTCAAAATTTCAAAAAATTTAAGCCAATCGTAAGCATGCCCCAGTTTTTTATGAATTGGTGGAATCACAATGATGGCTGTGATGATCGCAATTGACAAATCAATGAGGTTTCTCTTCACCTTCCAAAATCTAGAGTAATTACCATGGTAAAGAAAAAATCTCATTATTATCTCAAGCAGCAAAACAATGGTTACAGCACATTCTGTTCTGTAGAGTTTTAACAAGTTACTGCTGCTTGTATCCTTTTTAATAGTACACTGAAGAATCAAATCGGCGCCGATCAAAATCTCAAAGATCCATTTGACTTTTAAATAAACTCTGGAAAAAATAGAAGGTGTAAAATTCCAGTCTAAATCAAGATCCAATATTATATCATCAAAACCATTTTTCTTTTGTTCAACATCTCTTGTAGCTTTGAATGAAGCACTAATGACTGCAATAATCAGATTGATCAACCATAAGTATAAGAAGAAGATACCAAAAATGAAAAACAAAGAAGCTGCCATTGTATCTGTATCCATTGTGTCATACATCAAGTCCGTGAAAGTATTGGCACTCATGATAACAAAAGTGAGCTGCATTGACTGGATGATGTTATCAAAACTAACAGTCCCACCATAAGGATTGTCTTGGACAACACATTTAGAATATACGGGACATAAGAAACCTTTTGTTCTACTACTTGATGAACCATCTTCTAAAATATATGGCATATGTTTCAATGTACCAGGTTCTAACCAACCACCACAGAAAGTTTCAGTCACAAATATATCAGTTGGATCATTTGGGTTTGTCCAAACACATTTTCTTCTTAATGATGATTTAAAACTTTGAACACCAATGATGGCAAAAAAGACCCAAAAGTACACCAAAAATAATGAAACATCGACCAACTGAGGAGCACCAAATTTTAAAGATTTTAGAATCAATGATATTCTATCTGTCATATCAACCAGTCTTATGATTCTAATACATGACAATGCTCTAAATAACGGAACACCTTTGTAATTACCTGGTGCCAATGATGTAAAAATGTCTAACCAGAAACAAATTGTTGATAAAAAATCCAATCTTCTCCAGCTGCTTCTAAGATATGCTCTTCGTACAGGTTTTTCAATTTTTTTAAAATTTCCAATGGTAATAGAATGTCTAATCGCTCTACCAGGAGGATGTGCTGGATTTGAATCGGAATTTTCAGCTGTGACTTTGGTGTCATCATTTTTTGGTTTAGTATCTTTAAAAAATGCAATAAATTTATCAATGTTGAGCCTTTCCCAAAGAGTAGTATAGGGCATATGTAAAGCATCAAACAATTGTGAGTCATCCCATAGTCCAAATGCAATGATTCTTCCAACAGCATCTGCTGTGTAAACAATGTTAACAACTAAGAGGATCCAATCTGCCCAATTTGGACCATGCTCAACAAGACCATGTAATTGATGTGGGTACCATTGCCTATATGACAACAGGGCGGTTTGGAAAAAAATCAAAAACTTATAAAGTTGATCAGGCCAGTCTTTTAAGAATAAGTTTGCAAGGTAAAGTCTCAACCTACTACTTGGATCAAAGAAGCATAATGATTTCCCATAAAGTCTAAGGTTTCTATCTGATGCAACGTTTGGTGAATGGTATGTTGTAATAATGTTGGTCTCATCGTCAACGTCATCGTCATCTTCGTCTTCAATGTGTTCTTGTTCATGTTCTTCTTCTTCTTCTTCGTGACCGAGTTCAGTATGGTCTTGTGATCGTTGTTCTTCTCCAATTGATATAGAAGATGCATTACTCACAGCGTACCGCGAGCTTTGTACATCTGTTCCATTATCTGTTCTCATACTGAATCTCTTATCATTCTGACTGGTGTCGGTGTGACGCTTGCTTCTCACTTTAGAAGTAATTCCTTGCAGAACACCTTCAATTTTTTTGGAAGGTGATGATCCAGCCAGTGGAAATTTTGAATGAGTTGATGTAGCTAAATTATAATGATCAACATGATTTCTTTGAGCTTCAACATCATCGTTACTTGAAAATGGATTGTTATCAACTGTAATAGTCTCTAATGGAATTCCTCCAGCAACTGATAAATTAGAATCAGATGAATTTTTGGAAGACGCACTTTTCAAAGGAAGCCATTTACCTTCCATGTTTGTAGTACCCAATGCAGATGCAAATTCTGCTTTTAAATCATCTATATCAGTGAAGGCTAGTTCATCCATTAGTGATAAGTCTGGTGATTTAGGAGGTCTTGATGTGTTTTCCGATACAGTGAGACCTCTAGCAACTCTTGTTACTGGGCCCAATAGTTCTGATTCTTGAGAGTTTGTTGTAAATGCAGATGGTGCTGTAGGAGACCTGCTCCTGGAACTGCTGCTCTTTGGATTTGAAAAAGGTTTCCTTATACCAGATGACGGTAGTTTCAAGTGATCTGAGCTGGTCTGAATCCCGAGTCCTGTAACATCTTCAAATGGATTATCCATTGTTGGATCTATCCGCAGTATTGGTCTGCCCCTGTTGTCTACAGATGGAGCTGGCTCACTGTCCTCACTGCCACTATCATCTTCTATAACAAATTGTGGATAATCAGACATTTTGCAACCCCAATTGATGTCTAAAAAACCGATCTTTTTTTAATGATTTCTGTAGAGATTGGCTGAATATTGATCTAGATGCTAAATCTAGCGTTTCTGGTGCGTTGTGAACGAATTGTAAGTGTTTAGAATGAAATTTTAAACCAACCTTTGAGTTCCAAAAAAAAATAATTTTTAGAAATGAAAATGATGCTTGACTATGTACATGAATTATCAACATTTCATCACAGCCATTTTTTCTCCCATTCTGAACTGATTCTAAGAGGTTCCTGCTGAGGCTTTGTTACTAGTGACTTGTGAAAATAACTGAACTCATAACTTGCCAATCAATTGGAAACAAAGTTATGTTACAAGTTTATTGGCCGTCTGATCTGTTAAAATTCACCAAAACAGAACATGTACAGAAATCTCTAGTGATTGGTTATGACATCGAGTCTGCTATTAATGTTGTCGTGTCCCTAATATCGTGCGAAGAGGTTGCTGATTTGGACGCTTTTAAGAAAATATTGAAACAGTTGGACCTTACGGTATTGGGATATGTTGGTGAATCTGATGATTATGACTTCCAAGTGAGAAATGGCAAAATACGAAGAGACAATACAAGCATAACACTTTACAGTCCTCCAGACCCAAGAATGATGCAGTTTTACTCAGTTGATCCTATATCAATCACGCTTCCAGAAAGAAGGCCAGCCAATTTCAAGAATAATGACGATCAATTGAAGTCTTTACTGGAAAATCATTACGATGATCGTGAGTTGTCAGCTGCTGAACGTAATTTCAAGAAAGCAGTAAGCACTTTAAATACTTGCTGGACTAAAAGAAGAGAACTTGCAAGTTTTTTCCCAACTATAAAGGTCAACTGGGATGAACCATCTTTTTTGGTTAAAAATTTCACAAGGATACTCAATTTTTTCCTATTATTTTTACATTTCTGGAGACAATTCAAGCTCACTAGATTATCATTTATTTTCATCAAATTTCAACTACTTTTGAGATACATCTGTTTGAAAATTTATTACATTTTGAATTACAAAATTGATTCAAATCTACCTAACTTGGTTGAATTAAGTGCCACAGCTCAACAGATTGATTTAAGACTACAACAATTTTGTTATTTTCCAATTCAGTATGCAAGAACCATGAGGAAATTCAAAAAAGAATCTCTTAATATCCCCACTAATAAATCATCATATTTAACTTTACCACTAAGTCAATACCCTGAATATATCAGATTTTATAACACACTTTGGTTGATAATTAATGACATAACATTTGGTATAACCGTGAGCACGTTATTGATAGATAACCAAGAATATCTAACCAATTTTTTTCAAAACATTGTCATTTCTAAAATTCTTTATAAAGATTTGAAATTTGTTACAAATTGGTTAATGAATTCACCAGGTGGTATTAAGTTGAATAATGAATTATCCATATTTTTTGGTGATTTATTTACATGGGTGATTGAGTTTTGGAAAACGATGGTGATAGATCCATTGGTTTTGAAAAATTTATCCATAATTATTTATGTTTTAGCAATTGCAGGAACTGTTGGTGGGTTCACTTTAGTGATTGCAATGTTTTCTGATTTTATATCCATTATCACTTTCCATATTTATTGTTTTTATTTTGCAAGTGCTCGGATTTACAACTGGTTTATTAATATTGTCCATAGTTTGTTTAGGTTATTCTGTGGTAAGAAAATCAATATTTTGAGGAAAAGAATTGATTCAAATGATTATGAGTTGGATCAATTATTATTGGGGACCTTATTGTTCATTGTTTTAATTTTTTTGCTACCAACCGTTCTAGCGTTTTATTTGATTTTCACTATTTTAAGACTAATGATTTTATTGTTATTAATGAATTGTGAACTGATAATGTCATGTTTAAATCATTTCCCAATATTTATTTTACTTTTAAGATTCAAAGATTATAAAAGAATTCCAGGAGGAATTTTCTTCACAGCATATCATTTCAGTAAAAATGCGGATTATTTGATGATCAAATCAAGACCAATTCAAATCAATCAGATATTCAAACCATATAGTTTAGTGTTTCAAAAATTACAGACAGCATATTTTTCAATGGGAACAATAAAGCAAATAATGAGTGGTACTCCATTGAACGTTCAAAGAAACAAATTATACCAAATGTTGTACTCAGGATTACCATCTACTCCAATGACAAATGAACAGGTGTTGAAGGAAGTTAAAGAATACATGTAAATAATTTTATAATCAAAACTGATCATATAATTAAATCTTAAATTATTATATTAGAGTCCTACGATTTTTTCTATCATAAAAAATTGTATATCTTTCAAAAGTTTTTGCTAATAATATATACATGCACATTCCATTACCTCCAAAAATCACCTCGACTAGCTTATTTCTTCTTTTTCTTTGGATCAACAACTTTCTTTTCTTTTGATTTTTTAGGTGGATTCTTACCTCTTTTTCTACGAGCATCCAGGAATTTCTTTCTATAAGCTTCTGATTCAGGGGTGACTCTCCATGGAGTGTCCATAGGTCTTAGATCTTTTCTGATTATAGATGGGAAGTTGACGTAGTAATCTTTCACAAGTGGACCTAGCAGAGGTTTCCTCAATATTTTGGCCCCGTTGCGTTTAGCTGTTGGGTTGAAGTTTGTGTTGAAGATTTTGGACTGCATCTTCATGAGATCGTAGATTCTGCTCTTTGGAGGAATCGACATGGCTGCTGATTATATGGTGTCAAGTCTTCAAGATTGTCAATTTCAAATTCTGAGCTTTTTCAGTTCAATGTATGAAAATGTTGATGAAAATTACAGAAAATTGAAGGAGGGTAAAAAATAAATTGGTCAACATACAAATATTTGAATGGAATGAAGAGCAATGAGCAGTTGTCTAATGTAGCATAGTGTCATTTGATGCTGATCATCTATAAGTACAGAAAAAAAAAATAACTACAAGATTTAAGACTTTATTTAAATTTAATGATAATTATTTTAATTTTTATTTACTTAACAAAAGGCAAAGAAGTTTAAGTTAATTACCAAGCAGCGGTTTGTTCAGCAGCAACAGGTTCTTCAGCAGTCCAGTCTTGAGCAGCTTCGGCAGATTCAGCGGCCCAGTCAGCTTCAGCTGGTTGAGCAGCCCAGTCAGCAGATTCTTCTGGTTGTTCTTCTTGTTGTTCTTCAACTTCTTCTGGGGTTGGTTCAGCTTCTTCTGGGTCTCTGTAGAAATATAAATCTGGCATGATGGTCCATGCTTCTTCTCTGGATGGTAAAGAACCACGTAAACGTAAGACTTCTCTGGCAATTAAGTACCAGATCAAACCAATGGCGTGTTTACCTTTGTTGTTGGTTGGGATAGCAACATCAACGAATTCAGATGGGGAGTCTAAGTCAGTTAAAGCAATAACTGGGATGTTAACGTATGAGGATTCTTTGATAGCTTGAGCATCGGTTCTTGGGTCAGTAACAACAACTAATCTTGGTTCTTTGAATGAACGGGTGATGTAGTTAGTGAAAGAACCTGGGGTGAAACGACCAGCAATAGCAGTAGCACCGGTGTGAGCAGCAAATTTCAAAACGGCTCTTTGACCAAAAGTTCTTGAAGAAACAGCAACAACATCGGAAGCGTTTGGAATAGCAGCAATAACTCTAGCAGCTAAAACAATTTTTTCCCAAGTTTTACCAATGTTGATGATGTTAACACCGTCTGGACGGGTTTTGTAAACGTATGGTTCGTTGTGGACCTGTTATTTGGTTAGTACTGTTGAGTTTGGCAAAGAAAAAAAAAAATTAATAAAAGAATAAAGTAGTGGATATTATCATTATGAAAACACCACTTGAACAATGAGAAAATGTGACTTGTGTGTTGCTTAATATTTCAATTTCGTTGATAAACTTTGTCATAACTCATGCCATACTGTCTTGATTCTTTCATAGAACTTTTATTTTTTTCCTTTGATTGACTACAATAATTTCAATATAATGCACTATGTTTGATACTTCTGCTTTGATTGACATTGACATTTTCTTCTCCTTCCCATTTGATATGACAGTGTTACTTTGCAACACACGTGGACACTCAAAACTTCACAACAGTATCACATTATCACATTTCTTTCATTCTAGTGGTGGAAACTTTCATAACTCTTCATGGAGACAACATACTTGAACGTTCTTGGAACCTAAGTGGACTTTGGCAGCTAACAACAATTTAGCGTCTTCTGGAGTAAGATCAAAACTAGCTGGTAAGGACATTTTCGTAGATTTGTTGATGATTCTAAGGGAAAACCTCTTAATAGGTAAATTTCAACTATTAATTATTTTTCTTATTTTTCAGTGTGTGGTTTGCATTTTTTCGAATTTGAAAATTGCGTCCTTTCGGAAATCTTATGTAAGCAAATTTTTAGCTTCCTGGAAAAATTTGGGGAAAGTTTGATATTTTTTCAGCAAATTTTTCGCAGTCACTACACACCTGGACATTTCTTACATTTCAGGAATCAACAACAAAATTTCAGCTGAGAAACAAGATCAGACCTGCCTTAAATCACATGACTGGTTTTAGGGATTTTTTGAAATTCTCAAATTCTCAATTTTCAAGACATGTTCGATTTCCAGCTGATCAAAAAGATAAAGGAAAATTTGTGAATTTTGTATAATTCTCAAGGTTGAGAACTTTCACAGTACGAATTTAAATTTTACAGAGATTGAGTCTTTGCTAGTGGATAGATCGTGTTTCGAAACTTCAGAGATTGCAACAATTTCATTAAACAACCATCCATATAAGATGAACTATACGTCTTGGGTGCCCACTTTCCAGGATCACATCACTGGAGATTACAAACAACTGAGAAACACTATTAACACAAAATACGGGAATATCACATTAACAGTGACACTACTCTTAGTATGCTGTTATCCAATTAAACAGCTGTTTTGTGCATTAGTATCCCGTACTTCAATCACCTCCAAACTCTTGAAATTCAACCATTCAACAAAACGATTCAAGTTTGTTCATAGTTTTATTTTCCATTCTACTACTATCAAAATGATTTTATTTTGGGGAAGCATAAGCACAGCATTATGCCTTCTCGAGACATTAGACGACTTGTTGTTCATTGGTAAAAGATTTGGAAGGGTCTGTTGTGCTTCAATGCCAGCATTACTATTTTTAACTTTAAGACCTTCACCATTACCTAGAACTCTTTATTTATCGTTATTACCAATTCATAAGTGGCTATCAAGGATAGTGGTGGTTGAAGGAATAATACATACAATTATTTATTTGCTATATTTCAACCATGCAAACACAATGTTCAAAATTAAAAAAATTGCCAATATTCATGGAATTATAGCTATGGGTGCATTTATACTAATAACAATTACATCATTACCAAAAGTTCGTCGTGTTTGCTTCAAATTATTTTATTTCATTCATTACTCGATGACATGGATCTCAGTGATCTGTTTACATTTCCATGCAAGACCTGGTATCGGTCTTTATACTATTTTGAATGTTTCAATTCTTTTATTCCAAATAGGTTATAGAATAAGGCACACCACCAAAACCACGGTTTCAATAACAAATATTTCACCATCATTAGCATTATTAGAATTTCCATCATCAGACATTTCAAGAAAAACTGGATTACCAGCTCCTCATGTTAGAATTAATAACATTCATAATAATTTTTTCAAAAAAGTTTTCTATCAACTTATACCTTTCCAACATCCATTCACTGTTTCAAGTTTACCTAATGATTATATGGTGAAACTAATTATTAGACGTGGTGATTTTCCATTGAAAACAAATAGTTCTTATTATGTCACTGGAGCTTTCGAACCATCCCTAGATTTTATCAGAGAATTTAATTTGTTCAATAAAATTTTCTTTAACACTTATAAAAGACTAAGTTCTACTAATGGGAACACCATATTAAACAATTATAACATTGAAGCAAATAGAGTGTTGATTGTTGTTGGTGGCAGTGGTATATCGTTTGGTATTCCATTACTTAGAATCTTGAATTATAATGGTATTACTGCAAGATTAATTTGGGTTTCAAAAGACTTGAAAGACTTAAACTTGTTGAATCATTTTAAAGGATTACAAAACATTGAGTGTTACATTACTGGTGATTACGATGAAAATGATATTGTCATTGATTACTATGAAGATGATAAATTGATCAATAAAGTTCAACCTTTGAATTATGGAGCTATAAACAATACTTTTGAAAGTTTCAATGATGATGAAATTGATTTTACAAACTCATTCAATTTTCAAAAAAAAAAGAAATCATCTGTGAATTTATTGAAAGATGTTAAATTTGATTACAAAGAGCATGAAAATGTCAATATTGATATTTCAGATCAATGCAAACATGGAATACATACCCCATCATCAACTCAGAGAACCAAATCATTACCACGTTTCACAAGATCGTCACTTCCATCTGCTTTTACGGCTGCATCTGCAACTACAACCAACACAAATTGCACTGAAACTGTCCAGGATCTAGAAGATATGGATATCTCCCCGGAAACTTTTAACAACATCAAGATTTCTAAAAGTATAAAGATTTTCTACGGTCGTCCAAATTTAGGAGCAGAGCACTATGAATGGTGCTTACAATCACACTGTGTTGGTCCAACTGTTAGGGACGGAGAGAATATATGTTGCAGAGATCTGGGTCCTGAGGAGATTGATAAGAGTAAAATCTGGGTTATTGCAGCTGGTCCATCTGGTTTGGTGAATCATGCTTCTCAATGGGCTAAAGATGGTAGTTTAATGTGCCATGTCGAAAGTTTTGCAGTTTGAACTGTTTCTGTGTGCTTGGGAGCAATACATTGGTCACTTCTTATCACTGAAATGATGAGTTTTCATTCCAACTTTTTTTTTGGATTTTTTTTTGGATTTTTTTTTTTTGTGTCAAACTTCATTATGAAAAAACAGAACAATATTTGTTGATAATCTTAATATTTTCTTGTTTTTCAAACCAAGTTCAAATCTATTTACTGTTCAGTAGTGTGTGCGTGCGTCACCACTTTGTCACTTTGCCTGTTATTGCTCACAATTGCTAGAAACTCGTTATCCATTGGCTCTTTTTCATTACAATTTTGCTAGAAATCTATCAACTTTTTAATAAGAAAAATTATTTTGTTTATTTACAATTGAACCAGATCCATTGTTTTTAGCTTTGTCCGCTTGATTGATTCACAATACCATCTCACACCCACTCTGTTCACTCTCTCAATGGACAGAGACATCATTTGGGACAGATACATCCCAGCCGCCGCCTCAAAACAAAGCTATCGTGTTTTCCAGAACGATTCAAACGGTGATAATGGCACCAACAACACATACAATGAACAGCGGTTTAGCGCTACAGGACATCAGTCCCACACAGAAGAGGCACTATTGAACTTGAACAACACTACAGCCAATGAAGGTGCAACAACTTTCCGTCCTAGCACACCTCAAAATCTAGCTCATCAACAAAACAACTACAACAATGCTGCTGAATTGAAAATATTGAACGGCGATGATCATAGATCTGCTATCGCTGAAGCATTGAGTTTTGATTTCAAAAACAGAGTGTTAAATTTTGGTGTATCTTGTGCAAACAATTCATGTTCTGGTGGTAGTGGTGGTTTATCTAACAGTAATATCAGCAGTGGCAACTCCTCCAGTTCAATGTCTAATCACCACTCTCATGGCTCAAAAAATTGCCATTCACCAGGAAGAACTCATTCTCCATCTTCTGTCAATAGTTCTGTTAATTCGAGTCCTTCTTCATATATCAGTGCAATTTTCAGTGATACTTCATCTCTATCAAATAGACAATTAATCAGTGGTTATGCGTCAGACTCCTCAGCAACCTCTCATTTATCTCCACATCAGATGAAGAAGCAAAGATTAAAAGCCAAAGAAATGAAAAATAAAAGAATCAAATCTCAAGTTCCATTTAGAGTTTTAGATGCCCCATATCTTAAAAATGATTTTTATTCCAATTTGGTATCGTGGTCAAAAGCTACCAATAATATTGCTGTTGGCTTATCTTCAAATGTTTACCTTTGGTCAGAATCTGATGGTGCTTCATTGCTACAATTAAGCGAACATGAAAATGTCACTTGTGTTTCGTTTTCAAATGATGATATTATTTTGGTTGGTACTAAAGCTGGAACGTTGTCATTATTTTCTCAAGAATCACGTTGTTTATTAAATGAGTACCATCATAGTGGTCATGTGATATGTTGTATTTCATGGTTTCCAAACTCGTCTAATAAAGTGTTTGTTGGTGACGAGATAGGACAAGTTTTGTTGTTTCAAGTCGATTTCGATCCGATTAAAAAATCATATGAACTAGTTTTGAGATCTACATTTAAAGCAAATCAACAACAAGTCTGTGGGATTGCCATTAATGAAACTGGAACTCAAGTTTCAGTTGGAGGTAATGATAATTGCTGTACAATTTGGAACATTGAAAACATGTTGGCTCCAAAGTTATTGTTTTTCTTGCCTCATAATGCTGCGGTCAAAGCTATTGCTTATTGTCCTTGGTCTAAATCATTGTTAGCCACTGGTGGTGGTTGTAAAGATCGTACCATAAGATTTTGGCATACCCAAACAGGAACATTGTTAGAATCTTTTCAAACACAGGGTCAAATAACATCATTGATTTGGTCCCAGCATAAAAGACAGATAGCTGCAACTTTTGGTTTTAGCGATTCAGAAACACCAGCATTGATAGTTGTTTATTCTTACCCAAAAATGGAACCAGTTATTCAAGTTAATGCATCAGTTAACTTGAGAGTTTTAACAGCTGTAACATCACCAAACTCAGGGTCGATATGCGTCACAGCAAACGACGAAACTGTTCGTTTTTATGAAATTTGGGATGAAAATGCAACAAAAATTGTCGAATCTCAAGAAAGAGGTGTATTTGGAAGTGATTTGATTGAGTTAAGTGAAGGTATTATCAAGAATGGTAATCATTTGAGATAATTAATCTGGAAAATCAGTCTTCCAGCTACAAATAATCATAATAAATGCATTCTAAAATAATTTTCAATAATTGTACAAAACTGTCATTTGGTGTTCCTTTAATTCACTGGTTTCATTAAGAAGGAACACCTTCATAATCATTATCCTTACTATTATTAAGAATTTTCTTCCAATGACCCCTATTGCTTGCAACTGGTACTCTTTTAACTCTAGTGAAAATAATTCCAACAAATATCAAAACACAGAAAACACTAGCAGGTGTAATCATTTCTATAAAATTTCTTTCTGTTGTTACTTTGTGATAAGGACAACTTGAATAAGGCCCACCATTAACCCAACAATCTTGAATAGCAATACAGTTCATATCAATCCAGTAACTATAACCTGTGCCCAAAGTATCCAAATATCTAACCAATGAAGCCTGCTCTAATGCGGTTTTTGGAACACTAAAAACATAATCAACATCATCATCACCATCCAAAACATCTAAACAATCTGCTTCAAAATAAGTTTTAGAATCTTTTGAGACTCTCCAGTCATAAGGATTATTTGGGTTTTGACAAACGATTTTTTTGAAATCATAACAATTATCAACAATCCAACCTTTTGAAGTTACCACTGCACAACGATATGCGGCTTGCTTTTTCTTTATTCCAGTAATTTCTAAAGCGGCTTCTGATGAAGTTTTAGGTTCTGTTGATAACCATGACCAAAGTGATGAGTTTAATAGATTGTTCAAATCTGATGGTTCAAAAGTATGAGAAATTATTGGTGAATTACCGAGTTTAATTGAATCATGTAGAGTAGAGTTGGTGAATTGATCTAAATTTGTGTCATAAGTGAATTTCCAATTTTCGTTGTATGAATTTAAGAATGAAGATTGAGTAGTTAATTGGGACGACTTATTGAAAAATTGGAAATGAGTTGGTAAATCTGTGAAAATAATTGGATCATTATCATCATTTGATATGTTGTATGTTGAGTTTGATAATTCATTATTCCATATTATTGGCAGAATTCTTTTCGCATTTTTAAAAAGAAAATTACTTAGTGTTGGGTATCCTTTATCAGATACAGTGTTTTGATAAAAAGTTAAATTATGAGACCTATCATAACTTAAATCCTGAGGTGTATAAATTGTTGATGATAAAGTTGCATTCAATGTTGTTCCTAGTAAGCTAATAGGTGTGTAAGTCAATGTCTCTGATTCTAGCTGATCTGTGGTGGTTGAGTTGAAAACACGATGAAGATTGAAGATCAAAGAGATTAAGTTGGCTGATAAGTTGGTTTCTGTATCTTCGATGAAATATTGGACTTGCTTAATGATATCTGTCAATGAAAAACTTGGTTGACATATTATTTTCCTGTCATTGAGTTCCACTGAATATAACTCATTTGAAATAGAAAAGTTATTTGGAATTAAGATGGGACATAATTGGAAATTTTGCAATTCATCATTCCAGTATAGATCAATGACAAATGATTGAATCCCTAGATCTAGCATTTTCCTCACATTCGAAACAGTTGAGTTTCTGTAGCCGTGTGGTTCAAATAACACAGGGGAAAGTTGTACCCCAGGAGTGATGATGTTATCAATGGTTGTATTTGCACTAACATCTCTTTGACTTCTTATACCAACTTTTTTCTTTTCTGATAGAGTTTGGGATGCAACAAATGGTATTAGTGTGATCAAAATAAAAATATAAAGCATGTGCGTGGGTACTACTGATACCACTCTGGGTATCATCTCCAATATCTTAATCCTTAGTTTCTGGTTTGATAATGATTTTGAAGCATTTTGAGAAATATTATTTCTGCAGGCTTAAAATTTCGAAAAACAAAAAACATTTGTGGCGCATTCATTCTTTGATGGAAAAACTGCTGTGGCGAGTGCCGTTCAAAATGTGGTGGGTTCATAACCCTACAGTAACACTAGACAGGCGCGCCTATTCTGTGCTGTTTAATAATTTCGACTTTGCATGATAATGACAGTGCAGTACTATTGAAGATAGTTAATGATTGTTGTAGTGATATTCATTCCATTAGTTAAACCTAGTTTTTCAAGAATTCAACTTACATTAACCTTTGTAGAAAAATTGTAATGATTTATTTGCAAAATTTGGACTACGGTCTCATGGATATTTAATTGCAATTATTCACGATCATGATTATGAAAGCTTTCCAACTTCGACTAGTGCTATAATTTAGTCGAGCTCATGAGTAGTACAGGCCAATTCAATAAAAAATCAAAAGGCGTTTCTTAGACAAACAGTTACCGAAAATACTATTAATCTGTTTATAAGTGCTTTTTAAACTAACTGCAAGTTTTAAGATATTTCCTGGTCGAACATGTTAATGACACATAAATTGTTTACACTAAAAACTGTAGTGTTGATTTGGGCACTGTACTATAAGATCCATGGATCGACAGTCTAGTGATATATTGATAAAATAAATAAAACACCAGATAAATTTAAATAAGGTGCAGTACAAGATCTTCAGCATTCTTCCCAACAAGTTTCATATCGACAAACAAACAAAATGTACTATGTTCGTAGATTGGAGACTCAAATCAAAAGTGGGTGAGTAAAAAGTTACAGTTCAATATTTGTTTGTCTGTGTCTAGTCCATTTTCTAGTTTTTAACATTATGGAATTCTAATGGATCTGTAGCAGCTGCTTAAGCATTGAAATGTTATAAGTAAGAAAAACAATCATTTATTTAGTTATAACTACAGTACAATCTTGGAACTCGTGTTTAAATTTTAAAGCTTCAGAAACATATAACCTAGACCTAACATTCAATTTTGTTTGTCGTTTAGGAATCAAGGCAACAGCTAGTTATAATTGCATCATTAAACAATATTGAGTGACACTAACTCTGGTTGCCTTGTCCCGTCCAAATTAACGGCATTATCTTATTCAAAATCACAATCGTATGCATTCAAAGTTTGAGCATTCCAAGTATGTTCTTATATGGACCACTAGTCTTGATTTTCAAACGTGACAGTAAACCAAAACTACTAAAGCAATTAGAAAAAGAATAACAGTTAACAAAAACTCAACAAAGAAAGATGATTATAAGTTTTGATAAAATTCAATCAAACAATGTAATATATTGTATTACCAATTCCTTGCACAATCACTCCATTAATATGTTACGACTTAAATTAATTTGTTAGCACAATTGATCGACGATTTTAGCTGATAACTTTGAGCTTTTAAAACAGCAGCTCCTTTATTTTCCATAGAAAACTCATATTGTGAGTCTAACCATGTTTAAAGTTGATTTTTTCAGCTTCGCTGTGCTGCACTAGTGTTGAACGTAGTAATTAGTAACTACATAGCTATTACATGCATTTGAATCATTGTCGAATCATTCAAGATTTGATCCATTGGAACTTGGAGGTTAACGTCGGTAAGGCCACTATTGTCCTAAAATTCAACATCAAAATATTATTTTGATATTTAAATGAAAATTGAACTAGTTCTGTTAGAAGCTTTTGGGTTATCATGTTACTCGACTGCTACAAAATGAGTCGGTAATCTATAATATGAAAGTATCTGCAAAATACAAAACATCGAAAAACATTGAATCAAGCAACAGAGGTTTGTTAATGGATTTTCTCAAGAAACTTAAAGAAACTAAATCCAACTATTAGATTCAACTAAATTGTGCGTTGTTCATGGAGATGACAGTTGCATAATAGAGAGCTCGTAAGCGACAAATGTTAACAATGGAAGCTTCTGGCCATGAACAAGCTACAATGGAGTAGTTAGAGAAGTTTCACATTAAAATATTATGAATTTTTTGAACTAATTTACAACTAGGACTGGTTTGTTGGTTGTACTGAAAGCTTCTTGGAAATGTATAAAATGACAACTACCTGCTGTGCTGGATGCTCTTGAAACTTTATTTTATAAGACCTTCATTGAGAATATTAAAGTGTCTTTTTTCCTTCTTACATTGCCAGACTTTCAATTATCATGTCCAACTATCTTTCAAATATTGTTATTTTGAGTGAACAAGCTAATAATTTAGCTCTCTGTTCCAAAATCTTTGGTTTCCACTCAAGTGATATTGGAATTGCACCTTGTTTATCAGACTCTTCTGCAAGTTGTTACACCATTGAAAGCAGTGTTTATGATTCACAGCTTTGTGATTGCTTGGTTTCATTAGATCATGATGTTTTAATTACGGCAGAATCAAATCATGTTATTTGTGCTCCTTTGAAAATTATTTTGCAAGAGAGAGATGAAGATGATGACGACGACTATTACGATGACGATGACGACGACTATTACGATGACGATGACGACGACTATTACGATGACGATGACGACGACTATTACGATGACGATGACGACGACTATTACGACGGCGATGATGACTATGATGACTATGATGACTATGATGACTATGATGACTATGATGACTATGATGACTATGATGACTATGATGACTATGATGACTATGATGACTATGGTGACGAAAATGACTATGGTGACGAAAATGACTATGGTGACGATGATGAGTATGATGACGATGATGACGGGGTGGATTCTTTTTTTAATATTCAAACCAGTACCAAACCATACACCACTACTACTTACAACAGTTTCTACAAACCTACCACCACCACCACATATGCTGATACTAATACTTTTTACAAATATAGTACTGACACCTATGATGATACTGATGTCTTTTATGACTCCACCCCTAGCTTCACTGTTGAACATTCTACTTATGGTACATATTCAGCTGCTGTTGCTTTCACTGCAACTCCAAAAGCTGGCACCACTTTTGCAACTCAAATCATATCTTCTGTGGACTCCTTTTTTTCTGAAGCTTCTGATTTACCAAGTGCTTCCACTGATGTTTCAAAAAGTACTTTAACAAGTACTTCAGCATTAATTACTTCTTCAGCAAGTGGATTTACAAATGGATCTACAATTGGTTCAACAAGTATCTTTGTCAATGGCAGCTCTCTTGCAATCAGCACTTCTTCGAATGCCACAGAGAAAATCAAATCTACATCAACCGTTGTTGTTAATGCTCCAGCTGCTACTTCCAAGAGTGGCCCTGCTTCTAGTACCAATGGTGTTGAGCAAAATCAAGTTTTTAATAAAAGAGCATTTTTCATTTCAGCTTTTGCTTTAGTCGCTGCTGTTATTGGTGCTTAATTGACTTTTTTTTTCCCATGATCTTTGATTAATCATGAAATTCCATTATTTTTTATTAGTTGAACTAATCAAAGTATGAATTCAATAACTGGGTCGTGAAGTTTACTCATCAAGATTTTGAGTTCATTGTCATTAAATCCACCTTAATAATTGCTAACTTATAGCTTTATTCAATATAATTATTGACTATTTGTAGAACCTGTAAATATTGAACTTTGGAGTTCCAATAATCTGCAACATCATTTTATGATTTGATATTTAAAATTGAATACTGTTGTGTACTAAGTGACATATGTATAGTAGTTGTGCATTAATTTATATAATATATTTATGATATTAATTGGCAACCAATTAAATCCAAGACTAGAACACTTAATGAATTTTTTGCTCAAACAGTAAATTACGGTCTAGATAATATATTAAAGGGCAAATCAAGCTAATGAAAAAAATGTAACAGCTTGTGGGTCAAAAGCCAGAGCATCTAAGCTACTCCAGAATAGCGGGTTTTGCAAACTGTAGTTTCATGTTCCAACTGACTACATTCATGAAGTTGCAGTTTCAAGTTTCAGCCTTTCAGTCATTAATGAGAAGAAAATATGACATTGGTACGGCCACTACTCGTATTAAACTCATAATTTTAAGATAAAATTTACTCAAAATTTCAAGCTGTAGTGAACGATATTTAAGCAGTGAGTTGTTTATTAGAGTTGAATGAATAAGCAGTGATTTAGTATTTGTTTATAACCCGTTACACCATTGAAAGCAGTGTTTATGATTTACAGCTTTGTGATTGTTTGGTTTTATTCAATGGTGATGTTTTAATTACAGCAGAATCAAATCATGTTGTTTGGGCGCCTTTCAAAGCTGTTAATGTACAAAAAAGGTATGATGAAACAGTTCATATAATTTGGGGTACACCGAACCTCTGATTTTGATTCCGTGTTTTTCTGCCTTGAGTGCTTTAAGTCTTTCAGATCTTCTTGTCAGTATGTCTTTTGAATATCCAAGTTTTACTTTTGAGAGCATCAGCACCACCATTCAAGACGACACTATTACAACTTCTACTGCTGAAGCTGTTGCTAGTGCTACACCAACCAGCACCCTATCAACTACTAGTGCATCAGCTGCTAGTTCATCTGCTACTAGCTCTCAAACCACTAGTCTACCTGCTACTACTGGATCGATTACCTCCACTCAGAAATTACAAACTTACAGTCGAGTAGTTCTGCACCTGCTAGCTCAAGTGGTGTTATAAAATTAAATTTAGCTTTACAGAAGCAAGCTTTCTTTATGTCACTAGTTTTTGCTTTAATTACAGCAGTTTTTATTGCTTGAATGGTTTACCTATGACTAAGTTTGCAGAATTATTCTATATCATCGTATAAATTATATTACAAGCTAGATTTCTTTAATATAGTGTTCAAGCTAGATCATTTTGATTGATTAATAAAAGTCATCAATGTTGCTTTAATTATCTATGGGTTTCACTTGTAGCAGTGCGCGGTATTTCTACTGGTGCTACTTGAATCTCAATTTTAGTAGCTAACAAACAAGAAACCAATTGATTATGAATGATAATGGTGAGCTACATCAGTATAATTGTCATTTAATAATATATTGTTTGTCATAATTACGCGTATAATATGAACTGATAAATCTATGTTATCTGGTACTAGCTTTTGAGACAAGTGAATTTATAACTATCCATTAATACACTTGAGAGTTAAGAAAAACCATGAGTTCGATTACCAAGTAGTAGTCGACTTATAATCATAGTCGAAACAGATCATCAAATTACGATATTTGAAAAGTGACACAATTTGTTAATATTTTCACCAAATGTCAAATATTCTAGTGAGAGCAATGTAATAAGATTTAGCTTAAATACAAACTAGTGAAGCAATGCATGCTCTTGCCGAGTAAGTGGTCAAAGTGAAAGTTCCAGTCTTCAGATCATTCAGTAAACTCAGCTAGCGAATCAGCTCAAAGAAAACCTTCACCATGCGAATTTAGTTCAGTGCTAAATTAAGTAAGTTACTAGTTAGTTAGTTCAATTATGATGATCTTGTTGTTTGTCTTCGTAATTCCATTGCAATGTTTTCTTAGAAGTTTCAATGATACAGCGCTATTCACTATATTCAATGCACTTGTTGCTCTTTTTACACTAAGTTTATAGACTTTGGATCTGGTTCAATTCAGTTAAGCTGGAATCCTTGACTTTTTATTCAAGAGTTGAGCTGAGTCCTGACTAGCTTGGTTCTAGTAACTAGTTTCAAACCTAGCGTCATTGTATCCTGTCAGGAAATATGTATTGGTGCCTTATCTTTCAATGGAAAAGATCCATGACTTAAAACTCAGAAAAATAACTATTTAAACAACAGTTTTTCCATTATTTTGGATCTTTGTTCTTTGTTCTTTTGATAAACCACTTATTTCATATTCTCATTAAAGCACTAATTCATTATTTCCAAGTTACAATGTCAAACACCACAAACATCACAACTTCTTTCACCGGCAATGCCACTTTAGCTCAAACTAATATTGGTGCACCGACATCCACACCAACCAGTTTTGCCAACGGAGTTGTCCTCAACTACAAGATCAACAAAACATCCATCTTCATCTCTGCGATTGTCTTGATTGCATCAGTTTTTGGAGCTTGAGCCAGTTGGTTTCCTCACCTTTTTCAATTTTGCATTTTCCTATTCATCCAGTTGTAGCATTGAGCACACATTGCATTAACACCATTTCATTTCAACTCTTTTCATTTCATGGCATTCAACTCCATTAATGCATTCAATTCAATTTCATTCTATTTCATTCTTGATCTGATATAGCTTTAATACTTAATATTATTAATTAATCTTTTAATCTTCATTATGAACTGTAATTAAAACATGTCGATTCTTCACAACCCCCGTGCTTCCGCCCTCGCTCTTTTTCCTTCCGCCATTTCACCATTATTGATGACCATCCAATGAAATTCGTATCCAATATTTTTATCTTTCAGATTCTGTGGAAAAAGCAGTTGGAAATCACACATAAATCACACAGCGGCTAGTTTGAAATCAGCGATCAAACCACCATACCACATTCTCCATACTCCCCCAGCCACGAGCATCACAGTCGTTCTATTCTCACACAAAGCGCCCTAGTGGAAAACTGAGAAATGAACCAAATTAACAACAATTTGAAAAAACAATCCAACGGAATTTAAACCCTCAACATGTGGATTAAACAATAATATTAACGTTCTAAAACACTCTGCACACCTCGCTAGCCTGCCAGGTATATAAACAGCTGCATTCCCTCACTCGCTCGCTTCTTCTCGTATATTTTTTTCTTTTCTTTTCACAGAGATCTTCAACAATTCTAACTCCACCAATTTGATATTACTGAATATCCATATCAATAAAAACCACCAAATCATGTCTATCAACTCTAACATCCAGGTCGGTGGCACTTACAACGATCTTTTCCTTCAATGTTACAGTGATCACAGAATCGCATTCCTCCAATCATACGGTACTGGCGACTGTAACGATGGTTCAACCTCCGCCACTGGAGTCGCATGTTACACCCTTCCAACTCTTGATAACACCATTTCAATGTGTCAATGTCTTTTAGCCGCTTCTGATAACAACATCAAACTTACTGGTCTTTTGGGCATTCAAACCTGTGGTTGTTTCAATGACATTTATGTGTTTGCTGGTGTCCCAATTCTTTTCTCATCTTGTGAAGTTGGTGTTGCTGATCCAAATTTCACAGGTACTATTGTTCCAAGTTCTTCTACTAGTTTCACCAGTTTAAGCACTTTATCTTCTGCTTCATCCACCATTGTCTCTTCAAGTTCCAGTACCCATGACTCAATTGCAACTTCATCTTCATCTTCTTATTCTTCCATTGTGTCATCAAGTTCAACTTTAAGCTCTTCAACTACTTCACCAAGCTCTTCATCTTCTGTTTCTTCTTCTGAGTCTACCTCATCATCTTCATCTTCCTCCACAACATTTTCATCTTCATCTCTTGCAGCTTCTTCCTCAAGTTCTTCAAGCCCTTTGAGTTCTGTTACACCTTCCAGTTCCTCAAGCTCATCAAATCATCCAAGCTCATTACCTCTAACATCATCATCTTCTTCTGTTGTGACATCATCATCATCATCATCATCATCATCATCAATACCATCAAGTTCTTCAACCGAAACATTTTCATTAAGTACAACTTTATCATCTTCAATCATTTCATCCATTTCATCCAGTTCATCATCGTCAGTTTCATCCTCATCATATGTTTCTTCAAGTCATACCGCTTCATCAAGTGCATCCACTCACTCCTCAAATCAAGGTAACGGTTTTTCCCAAATGAAACCTCAAAGCTTTTTCCTTTCATTGGTCTTAGTTGTTTCCATTATCATAGGTTGATACTCTTGCATTATTTCAAATTCTTCATTTTAGCATCTAGTGGTATCTAGACGTATCTACTCATTAATTTCAAATTCTATCCTTCACTTGATTAATTTCCCCAATTTCAAAAATGTTGTAGTTCTTCTCACCCTCGAAACTGCAATTATCTTTCACTTGTCCGAAAATCAAATGAATTTTATGTATGTACATATCATATAACATTTGAAAACTCCAATCTTTAAAAAAATCAAAAATCAAACATAAAAAAAAAAGTTCAAATCAAAAAGATTCTTGAAACAAACAAAATCAATCATGGCTGATGAACAACAGAGCAGCCCAAATGACATACCTTCACAAGAGGAACAGCAACAAAATTTGAATTTTGCTACAAATACTCCTCAAAGAGATATTGAAAAGGAAATAACAACCGCATTAATATTCAACTGGTTCATATCTTCACCACTTATAATAATACTGTTCACAATTTTAACAATCGTGATAACAAAAATTTATGTTCCAAACCCATTTATTGATGAAATTTTCCACATCCCACAAACACAACAATATATCCTCAAAAATGACTTCAAAACATGGGACTCTAAAATAACAACTCCTCCAGGTTTATATTACATTGGTTATATTACAAGTAAAATATCATCTTTTTTACATTTACCATTCGATCCAGCTGGTGTTACATTACTACGATTAGTGAACACAATTGGTGGCACTGTGGCCCTGCCGTTAGCTTTAAATCCAATTTTCAAATTAAATCCTATTTCATTTTGGATCAGTTCAATTGTATTATTCCCACCTTTAGCAATGTTTTTCACACTTTATTATACTGATGTTTGGTCAACGGTGTTTGTTGTTTGGTCATTCAGTGTTGCTGTCACATCACCATTTGGTGAAGAAAGAAGTATCATTATAAGTGCAGTTTTAAGTGGGATTAGTTTATTTTTCAGACAAACTAATATAATTTGGAATTTATTTATTTTATGTGTTGTTATTGAAAGACGTGCAATAATTCATAAAAATTTCACAAATTATTTTTTAAATAATTGTATTAAATTTTTCATACAATTTTTTGAAGATTTTTGGGAATTTTCATTTCCTTATTTATGCAATTTGATTGGGTTTATTATATTCATTATTTATAATAGAGGAATCACGTTAGGTGATAAAGATAATCATAAAGTTGGGTTACATTTAATGCAGTTTTTATATTGTTTTGTTATGATTACTTTTTTCACATTGCCATTATGGTTGTCAGATGTTGGATTATACACATATTATAGAAGATGTAAAAATCTTCGAATTTTATTAATATTTGAATATTTAGGAATTTTAATTTTGATTAGATTTTTCACAGTGATACATCCATTTTTATTAGCAGATAATAGACATTATACTTTCTACATTTTCAGGAAAATTGTTAATTATAAATGGTTTACTAAATATTTATTAATTCCAATTTATCATTTTGCTTTCTACATTTCAATTGATCAAATTTATAATAATGGATTTTATTTTAGTTCCACGGTGGAAAATCCATTTAAATCAACAACAGAATTACCTTTAAAACCAACAGGAATTTCAATGTGGTGTTTTTTCATTTCAACTTTCCTTACAATTGTTCCATCTCCTTTAGTGGAACCAAGATATTATATTTTACCTTATATTTTTTTCAGAATGTTGATTGAAGTTCCATTTCAACCATTTTCCGTTTTACAAACAAATAGAGAGAATATGATAATTAAACGATTGATACTTGAATTTATGATGATGGTTGGTATTAATATCATAACGTTTTTGATTTATATTTTTTATACTTTTGAATGGGCGGATGAAACTCAATTACAACGTATCATTTGGTGAAATGTATATTAGATATATAGATATTACTTTATAACGAACTACAAGATGCATTGTAATTAAAAGCAGTTAAACAAAGAAAAAAAAAAATCATAATCATGATAACTATTATTATTAATAATTGAATGTATAAACAATAGATTAGATAAATTACAAGCAGGTATAATTAAAACTTGTTGGAGATGGTAAAATCAAAAAATTGGGGTTATAAGTGCAGTCAGTGTTATCATAACTCAGTTTAATGAAACGTTTTCAAAATCTTGTACTATAGAAGTCTTCCTGATATCTTGCTCAGTAAGTTTTGGTGCATCATCATCAACTTTGTCAATTAAATCTTCAACAGTTTCAACGTTTTCTTTATTTTTAGATTCAGTTTGTTCTTCCACTGGTTCTTCAATTGTCTTTGTGGTGATTTGTTTGGTTTCAACAGGAGCTACTGGTTCATTAGTAACAATTTCACTTGGTTTTCTTGCCTTTGGTAAAATATGAGAAATTTCATCAGATGATTTATTTATTTCAGAGGACGTGTTGACTTTTGGTTTTGGAGCAGTTTGACCATATTGAGCAATAACCCTTCTACTAAGAGCTTGTAAATAAGCAACTTCACAACCTAATTTTCTGTCATAATAAGCAATATCTCCATTATCAGTCAAGAAATCTTCAACTTCATGGATAATGTAATCACCTTTTTGTAAATCTTTATAGAAATTTGTCAAGAATTCACCCCAGTTCTTAGCAACAACAAATTTAGTATCAAATTCACGACCAAATGTAATAACTTGACCATAAACACCATCCACATCTGGATTTAAGTCAACACCAATGTTATTACCACAATCATCGGTGACTAATGGGATCCATCCATTTGTAGCATATTCAGTTTTAATGTGACCTTGAGGTAAAGAACGTTGTTTTGGTAAACCTTTTTTAAAATTACTATTTATTTTATTACCAGGTGGAACAGTAGTGACATCTTTTGATAAATCAGCAGAAGACCCAATTGGTGAAATTAAGGCATTTGAAGCAGCTTTATTACGTTGAACATCTTGATCCAAAGTCATTCTATGAGCAACAACTCTCCAAGTTTGAGTCATGGCGACAACTTCTTCTAATGGTAATAATCTCAATCCAAAGATTAACCCACCAGTACCTGCAGCTCTATCCATACCTTCTTGACCGTCATGAATTCTCAAACTGGCTCTCACTGAAGGTGGTAATACAACACCCAAGTCTCTTTCCACTTTAGCAACATCTGCTCTAGTACATGGGTCAGAAAGCGAAGAATACAGATCAACATGATTATCTTGTAACCATTCCTCGATGTTTCTCCAGGCAAGGATTGTTTCGGAAACGCCTTCAGTTGCATGCTGGATGTTGTTCAGGTCTTCTGGTGAATCATCTAACTGGAAAGAATCACGTCTTTCTTCATTGTTGTGATTGTTGTTGTGGTTGTTGTTCAAATCAGCTTGTTGGGACTCGTAGTCTGCGTATCTATCATCACTCTTCAAAGTGTAGACGATCTGGTTGATGAAATTCTTAAACCCCATTGTCTCTGTTGTTCAATTGGTTCTGTAATGTGGGAAAGAAAAATAGTTGTTGTTGTTGTTGTTGTGTGATTTCAAAAGATGGAAATTAACTGCAGTTTAAATACAACTGGAAATTTTGGTGAAGTTTCCAAACTTTTTTTTATGTACATGAATTGAATTTTTTACAAAAAAAAAAACATGCGAATTTTAGTCGTTTTTGGTGGAAATGACGTTTTACAGTGCTTCAGAAGTGCTGCTGATGGGTTTGTGCTGTACGTGAATTGCATTAAATGTCTTTTTCAGGAGAAAAAACGAGTGAGTTACGACTAGTTATGAATATTTTATTGCAGAGAAGTTCATTGTTTGTGTAAATGAGTTGTAGGTTGCCAGTTGGTGTTTTGAATGGTAAGAAGTGTTATTACAGCACAGCAGATATTTTGATGGATGTATTAGAGATTTTTAAGTGTGGAAAACAGGAGTCTTTTGAGTAGAAATAACAACTGAAAGAATAAAATTGTAAGTGAGAAATTAAATTATACTGCAAGGAATATTTAACCCAATTGATAATTTATGCATCATTGAACAGTACCCATAGAGGTGCTCACAGATGGTTAATTTACTTGTCTTTGAATATTTTAAACTTAAACAAATGAGAATAATAAGTCATTCAATAAATAATTCAAACCAGAAGAGAAATGTTTCAGCTGAAATGTAAAAAACCAGCTAGTGTTTCGTTTCTTCTGCAACTGTTCATTAGCTCTTTGATTCTGAATTCATTATAAGTTTAAACTTTATATTACATTTGACATATTGAATAATTTCAATAAATGTTTGATATAAATATTTATTCCTATATACACACAGACACGATTAAAATATATGAATTATTAAGTGTATCTGTAAGTTTCTCAGTCTACTCCTTAACTATTTTTTTTTTTGATGTTATTGTTGCATCTTCCTATTTTATCATTATAATGATAAAATAAACCTAATCAATCAAATTATTTGGTACGAGCATCAGTAACGGTGTTTAATAATAAAGAGTCGTTATCCAAAATAACCTTGTTTGGAGATTGAGCCAAGATGTGTGCAATTTCTCTAGCAGTGTCCAATCTTTTCAATTCAACATAATCTTTAGATTTTTTGATGGCTTCACCAATCAATTCGGCAGATTTGGCTTCACCTTGAGCTTTAACAATGGTACCTTGTTTTTCTTGTCTTGCTTTATCAACAACAAATGCGGCTCTTTGAGCTTCTTGTTGTGCGATTTGTTTAGCTTCAACGGCTTGAGTAAATTCTGGAGAGAAAGTCATAAAAGTGATTGAAACATCATCCATTAGAATATTGAATTTAGCGGCTCTACGAACCAAGTTGTCTCTGATCAATCTGGAGACTCTTTCTCTTTGTGTGATCAATTGAGAGGCGTTGAATTGAGCCACGACTGATTTCAAGACTTCATTAACAATAGAAGGTAAAACTCTTTCATCGTAATCAGTACCTAAAGTTCTGTAAATAACTGGTAACGCTGAGACGTTAGGTCTTGACAACACTCTACAAGTGATGTTGACCATTTGTAAATCTTTAGTACCGGTTAAAGAAGCAACACTTCTTGGTTTGGCTCTGACATCGTAGATGTAAGGGGTTTGCAACCATGGAATAGCAAAATGTGTACCTTCGTTATAAATTTGAGGTTGGACACCGCCAATTCTTGAGTAGATGATGGCTCTATGACCACCTTCGACGTTGAAAAGAGATTGATTCAATAGCATGGCACCACCTCCGAGCAATAACAATCCACCTAACCCAAACAATCCTGCTGGACCTGGAGCCTTTGGGCCTCTTCCCCCGACACTGAAACCTTGCTGCTGCTTGAGCATTTGGTTCTGGAAGTCTCTGGCCATACGCTGCCAGTCTCTGTTGCTGCTCATCTTTGTCTGGTTTGTCTGTTAATTCTTCAACGTTTGTCTTGTTTGTTCAGTTTGTTATGTAGTTTATATTTTGCCACCCATTTTTTTATAAGTAATTAATGAGAAAAAGGTACATACATAAATTGAAATAAAATACAATTCATAACAGAAGCTAGACAACAATTATAACAGGTAAATAGCTACAACGCTGGCGAGCAACTCAACCAATTGATCAAGTAGACCATATAAAAATGAGCGAGTTAAGTGCAGCAGTGCAGGAGGGAAAAGTGCTCACTGTCCGTCACTTGCTGGCAAACGATCCCAAATGCGTGCTGGAGAAGGATTCAGACAACAGAACAGCGTTGCATTGGGCTGTTTCCAACAAGAACAGTGAGATAACGGCAATGCTGCTCAACCCAGGTGTCGGTGTCGAGGTGGACATCGATGAGATGGTGGACGATGCTGGTTGGACCCCATTTCATATTGCAGCAGCAGTGGGTGATATGACCATATTGAAGCTTCTGTTGGACCATAAACCTCCAGTGGAGGTTGATTTACAGACAAACAACGGCTCTACAGCGATACATTTGGCCACGTCCAAAGGCCACTACGATGTTGTTGAGCTGCTGATCAAACAGTACAAAGCTTCAGCCAGAGTGAAGGACAATAAAGCACAGCTACCAATGCACAGAGCAGCCTCAATCGGATCAATTCCTCTCATCAGACTGCTGGCCAAAGAAGGGAGATCCTCGCTCAATGCCACGGACTCGAATGGATGGACTGCATTACACCACGCGCTGGCCGAAGGACACGGTGATGCTGCCATTGAGCTGGTCAAATGGGGAGCAGACGTTACTCTCACAAACTTGGACAATGAGACACCTTTACAAGTTGCTGTTGACGAGAAAGTTGCCAAATTCTTTGAAGCTGAGCTGGGCAATTATAAATAATTTCACTGTTTCCCTTGATATATTTCTATTCTATTCTATTCTATTCTATTCTATTCTATTCTATTCTCTATTTACCATTTAAAATATTCAATTCTCTATTCAATTCTCCTGTTGTAGCTCGACATTCTTCTCAACTTCTAGCTGTAAGGAGAGAAGAAAAAAAATATATTTTT
>JAJMAV010000028.1:43658-98339 GCA_030565045.1 Starmera caribaea
TAAAAAAAAAAAAAAAAAAAACAGCGATTTTCCAACAGGTTTCGACTTCCATTTTGCTGATCCACTACTAGAAACCACTCCCATTTGCTTCAAACTTAACACACATCGATCCATCATTTCTGTGCAACAATTTCCATCCCCCAAAAAAAGAAAAAACACACGCCCGATTCATCATCCATTTACACATACACTTCTATTGTACATCCTCACCTGTCCCCACAATATCTAAGATACTACTCAATATCATGATCGTAATACCCAAAATATATGCACACGACACTGCTCATAGCATACCAGATGCCTCAGACACTACAAACACATCACAAACTTCACAAACTTCGAAAAATTCAACTCTAATGGCAGTTTTAGTTGGTGGATTTGTTGCTGTTGGTGGATTTTTATATGGTTATGACACCGGTCTTATAAATTCAACAAGAGATATGGAATGGGTACGGCACCAATTTGCTGGTGACCATGTCAATTTCACTGCTAAAGAAACTTCAATATTAACTGCTATTTTATCAGTGGGTACTTTTTTCGGTGCTATTTTTGCTCCATTGATTTCAGACACTTTAGGAAGAAGATGGGCAATAATTATAGCTTCATTCTTGATTTTCATCATTGGCAATATCTGTCAGATTGTCGCGACTCGCTTGGTGCTGTTTTGTATTGGAAGATTCATCACAGGTTTATCTATAGGTGTGATCTCTGCTGTTGTTCCATTATATCAAGCAGAATCTTCACCTAAAGAAATTAGAGGTGCTATTATCTCAACTTATCAATGGGCAATCACTTGGGGCCTATTGGTATCATCAGCTGTGTCACAAGGTACTCATGCAATGTATTCACCGCTGTCTTACAGATTACCAATTGGTTTACAATTTGTTTGGTCTATAATTTTGGGTGTTGGTATGTTATATTTACCAGAAACTCCAAGATTTTATATAATGAAAAATGATTTACAGAAAGCTGCTAACTCGTTGTCAAGATTAAGAAGAGTTCCAACTTCAGATCCAGATTTAATTGAAGAATTGATTGAAATTAAAGCAAGTCATGATTATGAAACTTCATTTGGGAAAACCACTGTTTGGGATTGTTTCAAGAGTGATCCAAGTAGACCAAAACAAAGAAGTCGGATCTTTACAGGGATTGTTATTCAAGCAATTCAACAATGTTCAGGTATTAATTTCATTTTTTATTATGGAGTCAATTTTTTCTCCAAGACTGGTGTTTCAAAATCTTATATTATTTCATTAATCACTTACGCAGTTAATGTTGCCTTCACTATCCCAGGAATTGTTCTTGTTGAAAGAATTGGACGTAGGAAAATCTTAATATTTGGTGGATTGATTATGGGCATGGCAAATTTAATCATTGGGATTGTTGGTGTTACCACTGATTCTATTGTGGCAAATAAAGTCATGATTGCATTTGTTTGTGTTTTCATTGCATCATTTGCTGGATCTTGGGCACCTGTGGTTTGGGTTTATTGTGGTGAAATTTTCCCATTAAGTGTTCGAGGACAATCTGTTTCAATAACAGCAGCTACAAATTGGTTGGTTAATTTTGTATTTGCTTATATTACACCATATTTAATAGATACTGGGAAACATACTACTGCATTGGGCACCAAAATCTTCTTCATTTGGGGAGGTCTAAATATAGTAGGTGTTGTTATTGTTTATTTCACTGTTTATGAAACCAGAGGTTTAAGTTTAGAACAAATTGATGATTTATATAAAAATTGTTCAAATGCCCTTGAGAGTACAAAATATAAGATTCCTGCAGCGATCCATATTAATAATGTTAATGATACCAAGGATGGTCATGATAATAATGATGATAACAATAACAATTACATCAACAATAACAATAACAATAACAATAACAAAAACAATAACAATGCTAATGATTTACCTCTATTCAAGATGGCAGAGAGTCATGATGACAGTCTTGTTCATAGATCAACTGCAACACAGCAGCAAGATTATTTTGATCCTACTTATGAGGTTAATTTGGGATACGGATTGAGTCTTGCAGGGAATAGAGGACCACCTTCATTAGCAACAGTATCATCTTCAGAAGACGAGGATGAGATTGAAAATGAGAATAATAGAAATACAGATACTGACATTGGATATAGTTCTTTGGTGGAGCATATATCTCATCTGAGTGATCAAGCACACCAGCATATGAACAGACATGGCACCGGTGGTACAGAGTTGGACACACTTGATTCAGAATCGATTGATTCTCTTAATTAATTATGATTTTGATAATTTTGAAAAAGACAATAATAATGATAATAATAATGACACTAATGACTACAACACTTTATAACGAATTAACGATCTTGTTTACACCTCTTGTAGTTCTGTTGCTTCCCATATTCAACCGTTGTTCTGACTTCTGGTTAATGTGTGTATAAACAACAGACTTACCCGCCTTGTTTGTCGGTTTTTTTCTTCTCAACTTCAAAAGTTCAGAAAAACAGAAATCAAGCAGCAGACAACAACAAATTAACTCCACGACAACGGCACTTTGCTAGTGGAAACCCATCTCATTGCACTCATTGCCTTCCAACTGACAGTCCAGTCAAGTGTCCAGGCATCCAGATTCCACAAAGACATATAGATAATAGCAGACCACAATTTGCCACAACTCTTTGAAATCACTAGAGTTTCTCTCACACAACAATCTCCTTGAAGCAAAAAACTACAATAAACAACCAGCAGAGAATGGATCTAGATACAGATGTCCCAATGGAAGACGCCATTGAATTAGATGCCACTCTAGAAGAAGAAGAAGACACACATTCCCAAGACGACTACCAATTCCAACAACCTTTCCAGCCAAAAGCAGGTCCATTACCTGAACTTTCTTCTGGAAATATCAATCTATTAGATCAGTGGATTGAACATTTAAGTAAATGTCAACCATTATCTGAAGAGAACGTTGGTGCATTGTGTAAAATGGCCATTGATGTGCTACAATTTGAAGAGAATGTTCAACCTGTTAATGTCCCAGTTACCATTTGTGGAGATGTTCATGGTCAATTCCATGATCTAATGGAATTATTCAAGATAGGTGGACCTTGTCCCGACACGAATTATTTGTTCATGGGTGATTATGTTGATAGAGGTTATTATTCAGTGGAAACCGTTAGTTATTTGGTGGCAATGAAAGTTAGATATCCAAATAGAATCACAATATTAAGAGGTAATCATGAATCTAGACAAATCACTCAAGTTTATGGGTTTTATGATGAATGTTTAAGAAAATATGGATCTGCTAATGTTTGGAAATTATTTACAGATTTATTTGATTATTTCCCAATCACTGCATTAGTTGATAATAAAATTTTTTGTTTACATGGTGGATTATCACCAATGATTGAAACCATTGATCAAGTTAGAGAATTAAATAGAATTCAAGAAGTCCCACATGAAGGCCCAATGTGTGACTTATTATGGTCCGATCCAGATGATAGAGGTGGTTGGGGTATATCACCAAGAGGTGCAGGTTTTACATTTGGTCAAGATATTAGTGAACAATTCAATCATTCAAATGGATTATCTTTAATTGCAAGAGCACATCAGTTGGTGATGGAAGGTTATTCTTGGTCCCATGAAGAAAGTGTTGTTACTATTTTCAGTGCTCCAAACTATTGTTATAGATGTGGTAATCAAGCTGCTATAATGGAAGTTGATGAACAACATACAAGACAATTTTTACAATATGATCCAAGTGTAAGGCCAGGTGAACCAACAGTCACTAGAAAAACTCCAGATTATTTCCTTTAGTTGGTGGCTTTGCCCCTTTTTTTTTGCCCCCAGTGTTGGTTGTTTTGTTCAATTCTGTTTTTGTTGTTCTGTTTTGATTCCATTAATTATGAAGAAAAGAAAAGAAGAAAAAAAAAAAATTACTATTGACGATCTATACCTTCTTTGTCAATATTAAATTGTATATTAATATTATATCAACTATCTTTTTTTTAGAGCTAGCTATTCAATATTTTATTCGATCTATCAATAGCTATATCACACATTGCATTAATTGAATCAACTAATTCTAAGATATAATCATTTCTTTTCAATCTTTTCTCGAATTCAACAACAATTTCATCAGCATCACGTCCATTAACAAATAAGACGAATTTTAAACCAGGATATTTGGATTCATATTGATCATTTAATTTGGTAAATAATTCAACTTTATCAACTAGTTTTTTTTGTTCATTAGCTGAATGTTCAGATAATTTAGTTGTCTTTGGTGCACCTAAACGAGGATGTGTTGAGACAATCTCAGTTAAATTTGGATCATATGACGATTGTGGAGACGTGGGAATCAATTTCAATAATTCATATCGACAAAATTCAATCAATTGTGTATAAGAACCAAATGTGTTTCCTGTGATTGTTGGTTTGAGATAAGATGTTAGGAACTCTGAAGGTTCAAATAAAGTGGAGACAACTGAGTGTAGAGTCTCATGAGACTGTTCTGGAAGCTTGGAGATTGCTGGGAGTGTCATTTGTAGAGCTTCAGATGGCTGTGGTGAGTGCTTGAAAAGGTTGTAAAATTCATCATGAATATCATTTTGATATTGGGATTTTTGGGACATAAGTTGAAAGCAGACAGAGACGCAGAAACCCGAGAAACAGTTTTAATTTTAAAGAAATAAACAGATGAACAGTGGCTAACTACTCTGGATAAACACCACCAGCTACTGCAAGCCAAACAGTCAGCATTAAGCAACTGCCTTTGTGGTCAATTATTAACTGCTATCTTCTTCTATATGTCCAAAAGTCAAAACCCGTGAATAAATGGCAGTGACTTCAACTCTCTCACAGTTCACTCCTCCAAGTAAACTCTTTCTAAAAAACTCTGTTAATTCTCTAGTCTCTTGCACGCTAATATATTGGACTATGTATTCTAGTAATCAGCTAATCAATTCTTCACTGCTTCAATTCACTGTCTTATTAGTAAATTTCATTACTCTCAACTCACCCAAAATTACCCTCCCACTGATCTCAATATTGTTCATTCCACTACTAGTGAATCGTGATCATTGTCCATGTAACTTTGACTTTTAACTGAAACTCGAAAGTGAAACTACAAATTTATTTTCTTTTTCAGTTCTCTTTTGTTCAGCATAAACATCCAGCTGGAAAACGATTATAAAGAATCAACAGCAATGTCTACAGACGAATTGGTCCCAGAAGACACTGGTTACAAACCAGGTGCCAAAAAAACCCTTGAAGAATACGCTCAATTAGATGCAGAAGATGAATCTTTACAAAAATGGAAAAAATCATTAGGTTTACTTAATGGAGATCTACTACCTGTGGCACCGGGAGATACTCGTAAATTGGTGATCTTGGAAATGGGTCTGCTAATTGATTCAGATGATCCAATCATTGTTGATTTAACAGATGAGAAAAATTTAGAATCATTATCAAAACAACATTTCAAGATTAAAGAGAAATCCATCTATAAACTTCGAATTAGATTTAAAATTCAACATGAAATTTTAACTGGAATTAAATATTTACAATTGATTAAAAAATCAGGTATTAGAGTTGATAAAGTTGAAGATCCTTTAGGTTCTTATCCTCCAAATACCACTGAAAAACCTTATTATGAAGTCATCTTACCTGAAACTGAAGCTCCATCTGGATTCATAGCAAGAGGTAATTATTCTGTTCATTCTAAATTCGTTGATGATGATAAAAATGTTTACTTGGATTTGAATTGGGGTGTGGAAATTGTTAAAAATAAATAAACAAATCAAATAATAAACAAATCTAAAAACTACACTTCTTTTGAACAATGAGAATATATTTCTATTGAAATACATAACTTTTTTTTTTTTTCATTTTAGTTCAGCTTTAATCCTTTTCTTTTCCATCATCATTAATTCGTAGATTCTCAGTTTCTTTTACCATTCCATCAACTTCACCTTCACCTTCATTTTTGCTTCCATCGTTTCCATTGAAACTATTGTTACCGTTATTATAACCATTATTATTACTATTACTGCTGTAATTATTGTGGTTATTATAATGATTGAATTTCCTTCTATAGCTGTTTTGATGATATGGATTATATGAATTATATTTCTTATTATTTGGTATCGCTCCTCCTGCTCCATTATTAACATTAAAATGTGGATTTGGTGAATATACTGGATACATGTACGGATTTTGTGGTATTGAAAATGGATATTGTTGTGGAATAAACTGTTGCGGTATAAACCCATTTGCAAATTGTTGTGGATGTTGCATTGGAATTGGGAAGTTTGGATTATATCTTTGATATTGATTTTCATCAAATCCATTGAAATTTGATTTTTTCGGTTGATAATGATAATGATTACCCCCATCTTCCTCATCATCTTCATCATCTTCTTCTTCGTCGTCATCGTCTTCTTGTTCACCGTTCTCAAATATACGTTCACGAGCTTGCTGATATAATGATTCTCTTGATGCTCTTTCAATTTCAATGTTTTTCTGACCTTCTATCGAACTTTCAAACGATTCATTATTGTTGGAGGATTCTTCATTTAATGATTCTGAGTTGTTCGTTGTAACAACTGTTGGTAATGTTGGTGTTGCTTCTGTTGTGCTGCTTGCTGTTGTAGATTCTTCTCTTTTCATCAAAGTGAAACTTGGCTTATTATCTTCCTTTTTGGTATCATCTTTATCAGTGGAAGTTGGATTATTTTCACTGCCATTTGTTGTTGCAAATTGAGGTTGAATAACAGTAGGAACATTTGAATAACCATTATTACCAGCTTGAATTGGATAAAATTGATTTGGATTATTATAAAATTGTTGTTGTTGAGCAGTGGCAGCAAGACCTGGAGGAGGTGGATACATTGAATATTGTGGATTTAAAAGTGGAGGAGGGTTTTGAAACTGTTGAGTGTTGAAATTTGGATTGAACCCATTGTTTGGATGTTGATGGAGGTGGTGATGGTGATGGTGGTGACCATTCTGATGATTATTATTATTATTATTATGACTATAATGATGATGATAATTACTATTATTATTATAATGTTGACGTAGGCGTGGTTGATAAGTTGCAAAGTTCTCTTCTTCTTGTACCAATTGAGGATTCTCATTCAACAACTCTGTGAAGGAAGTTGGTTTATTGCTTGGATCAAATGTCTCTTCTTTGGCCACAATGATGGAATTGGATTCATTGAGTAAATTATGACTCAAAGAATAATACTCAGCAATTTGATGAACTAAAAGTCTATAATAAGAGTTCAATGGTCTTAAGATATGAGAATTTGCAGAAGAAGCAATAAAAGATTGTAATTCATCTTCCAAAGATAAAACAAAACCACGGTCCCTTGAACCAAATAACGCGTTATTCAAAACTTTTGAAATTGAAGGAATTTTGGCACTAGTCTCTGATTTGTTATCTTCTTCTGTTACTGATGTTGTTTCATTTTTAGAAAATTTATCAATACTATTTTTTGGAAATTCGTTATCAGTGCCTTGAGTTTGAGGTTCCATATTTTCACTTGTGTTAATGGTTTCTTTGGACTGAAAAAATTGTTAGTATTTTTATTGTTAAGAGGAATGGTTTTAAACGGTATTACCATTGTATATATCAATTGCTGATAGCTGCTTGATTTTTTGGTTGACTTATCTATTCAAGAAAAAAAAAAAAACAGAAAAAAAAATGAGCTAAATAATTTAGAACGGGTGTATGAAAGAAGTGATATGATGTTTATATGAATCTGTGTGTTTGCTGATATAACAGATTTCTATCTAATAAGACAGTCCAAAGAGCTGGTGGATAGTTGAAGTAAACACCTGAATTATTTTGAGCGGATTATGAGTTCTTAAAACCTCAATGTGTGTGCTATAAGCCTTTCTGTGTGTATTTTGACAGTGTAGTGCACTAATTGAGCTTTCTGGAACGTTGTGCAATAGAGTAGAAAGCTGACTGGTGGCAACTGTGAGGACAATTGAGTTGTGTAATTTGCAAAACAAAACAAAACAAAACATTTTTAAATTTCCAGCTTTTCAACTTTGAAGACGAATTTTCGAAATTCCCACTTCTCAATTTCCGGTTGTTTTTCAAAAAAAAAAAAGCTGGGTAACTTTTCAGCTGATTTTTGAGAAATCTGTTTTTCTACCGCAAGTTCGATTCTCACAAAAAGCTTGTTTTTTTTTTTATTTTTTCAAATTTCCAAATTTCAAATTTGAAAGACAACAGATTTCAAAATTCAACATAAACAAACAACTTTCCAGACACAGCGTTTCTATTCCAATTGCTGGCGGCTATTCCCACAGACCATTTCACACTCAGAATACAGCTTTTTCTACCTCCTCTGAAACATTTTTTTTTTTCATAGCTCAAAGAAACAGCTTTGATAGTTCCACCAATTGCCACCCATCAACAGATACTTTTTTACAATGAGTTCCCAGGACGAGGTATGTGATTAAATACTAATGTTTGCGATCAACACTAACTTTTTTTTTTTATTTTTTAGATCAGAGCTAAAAGATTAGCTAAATTGGCACAGTTAGCTTCTGCCACCCCAAACTCTGCAAATTCTTCTTCTTCTTCTAATTCATCCAATGTAACACCTGCTCCAACTGCAGTTTCCAAATCATCCACACCAGTCAACTCTAATAAAAATTCTGTTACATCCACCACACAAACACCAGTCTCTGTGAAACAATCACAAGAAGATGTATTTGATATATGGTTAACCAAAGAAATCGAAACAATTTTACAAGTCACATTAAATGCAGATCATCCAAACTCGAGTCTTACTTTTCTTGAGGAAACTTTTGTTGATCTGGCTGAAGAAGAAAAAGAAATTAAATTCTCTTTGGATTTAATTGATCGTATAATTCTTGAAAAATTATCAACCATAGGTGTTAAAAACCCATTTGCATACTTAAAAGAATCTTGGTCAAGAAACCAACAATCAAAAAGATTGATCCCTTTAAAAGATCCACTAAAAGATTCTAAACTGGAATTTTTGAATGAGATTGAAAGATTAACATCAAGTTATGGTTTAGTTGCATTTCAGGTCCCTGATATGTTTTTAAATGGTGATATCAATTTATTTCTTCAAGATATTATTTCAAATGAAAACTCTTATTCCCCATATTTGATCCAAATCATCAATAGATCTGTGGAAGAAGGTACTTTAATGGATTTCTTAAATCTTTTTTTCCCATCTTTAACAAGATTAATTTTGAATCTTGATTTGAATAATCCTCAGTACTCTTCAATTTTGAACATTTATCAATTATTTTTAAATGACAAAAATGTTGCTGCAAATTTTACACAAATTGATGGATTCCAAATTTCAAATGATAAAATTCAACCAAATTTTTTTGAGATTCAAACTATTTTAGGTCCTATTTTCAGATTATCTCCATTACAAGATTCAGTGGCCTTAGGTAATTTTGATAGATCCTTAAATGATAAAACTCCAATCCAAATTAGACAAATTGGTGAATCTTTACAACAAGAACATAAAGTCATCTTGGATCGCTTGTTTTTCATTACAAATAAAATCATTAGAGGTTCTGAAACTTCAAGATTGGATTTATTAAAATATTTTGCCACCATTGTTAATAAAAATCATTTGAGAAGAGGTGATCATTCTGATTTTAATAAATTATCTTCAAATGCTTTTATGATTAATATCAGTTTAGTCTTAATTAGATTATCTCAACCATTTTTGGATTTAAGTTACAGTAAAATTGATAAAATTGATATCAACTATTTTACCAAGAATAAATTAATTGATATCACTGAGGAAACTAAAACAAACTCAACTAATTCAGAAGCTCATGATTATTTCAACAATCATGAAGAAAAAAATGAAAAACCAAATTTTATTTCAGATTGTTTTTTCTTAACTCTAACTTATTTACATTATGGTATTGGAGGTTTAGTTTTAACAGAAAATAAAATTAAACAAAAGATAAAACAAATTGAAAGGGCTTTAGAACAAATTAAAAATTCACCAACTAATAGTCAAAATAATCCAATGTTTAGAATAGCTCAATTACAAATTTCAAGGTTTGAGAAAAATTTAAATTTATTAAAATGTTCAAAAGATTCATTAGTCTCATTTTTAACAAATAGAGATATTCAATTGGAAGTTTTTGATTTTATTTCTGGTGCATGTACATTTTTAATTCGTGCTGTTGAACCAGCCCATTCATATCCTCATAAACAAATAAACCTACCATTTTTACCAGATGTTATTGGTGTGGAAAATGTTGATAATACTGAATATTTTAGAGATCATTCACCTATTCCCTTTAAATACTATCCTGAATTTTTATTAGAAGGTATTATAAATTATTGTCATTCAATTTCAAAATTTGTTTCAAATGCAATGGTTTCAAATCCAAGATTGAATTCATTTGTTGAATTTGCCATTGTTTTCCTACGTTGTCCAGAATTGTTTGGTAACCCTCATTTGAAGGGAAGATTGGTTGAAGTTTTATTTTTAGGTTCATTACCAGTAAATGATAATAGACCTGGATTCATGGTTGATATTTTTGAAAGTAATGAACTGGTTCAGAAAAATATCATGTATTCATTATTGGATTTTTACGTTATTGTTGAAAAGACAGGTTCATCATCACAATTTTATGATAAATTCAATAGTCGTTATCATATCTCTACAATTTTAGAAGAATTATGGAAAAATCATATTTTCAAAAAACAATTAATTAAATTGAGTGAAAACAATGAAGAATTTTTCATTAGATTTATTGCAAGAATGTTGAATGATTTAACTTTCTTATTAGATGAATCATTAAGTCAATTAGCAGAAGTTCGTAATATTCAAGTTGAATTAGAATTTAGGAAAAAAAATCCAAGTATTGATCATGGGAACATCGAGGGAACTATTGAAGAATTAAATAATAGATTATCACAAGCAGAAAATCAAAGTAAATCATATGTTGGATTATCAAATAAATCAATTGATTTATTTGGATTATTTACAAAAGATGTTCCAAGAGCATTTGTTAAAAGTGAAATTGTTGGAAGATTAGCAAGTATGTTAGATTATAATTTAGATGCAATTGCAGGACCAAAATGTTCTGAATTAAAAGTTTCAAATCCAGAAAAATATTCATTTAATCCTAAAAATTTATTAGTTAATATTTCCAAAATTTTTGTTAATCTTTCTAATGAATCTGAATTTATATTAGCAGTTTCACAAGATGGAAGATCATTTAAATTAAGTGTATTCAAAAGAGCTGAAGAAATTTTGAGAAAACATCATTTAGCTTCACCAGATTTTATAAATGATTTTAAAAATTTTGCCATTAAAGCAGAAGAAACAAGGATTAAATATGAAATTGATGAAGAGAATTTAGGAGAAATTCCAGATGAATTTTTAGATCCCTTGATGTATACTTTGATGAAAGATCCAGTTACATTACCAGGATCAAAAGTTAATATTGATAGATCAACGATTAGAGCACATTTATTAAGTGATTCAACAGATCCATTTAATAGAATGCCATTGAAATTAGAAGATGTTATTCCAAATGATGATTTGAAGAAACAGATTGAAGATTGGAAATTAGCAAGTGTTCAAAAGAAATTGAAAGCTAATGATGTTGAAATGACTGATGTATAATTTGAATTATTGATATTATATTTGACAGAAAATTAATACTAGTAAGATTAGACTGTAAATGACGTACATACAGTTATTTTTTGAAAAGAGACAGTGAAGGTATACTACAATGTATTTTGCAAACACCAAACGTTTTAATTTATTTATATATTTTTTGTTTTTTTCTTTTTTGTTGTTGTTGTGTGAATTAATTAAATTAACTTAACTTAAGCTTTGATAGCGTATTTTCTTTGTGGGAAAGCAGCGTTTTTCTTTTGTTGTTTTAAAGTGATTTGACTGGATTCAAATTTAGTTAAACGACGTCTGATAGCTCTAGTTTTTTTAGCTCTTAAATCTTTTGGTTGGTATTTTTTACCAGCGTAGAAAGCTCTAACAGAAGCTCTTTGGTTGGCATTGATGATGGTTAAAACACGAGCAATATCTTTACGGACTGTGTTGATTCTTGGTAAAGATGGTTTGGTTAATTTTTGAACTTTCAAGTTAGCTAATTCTTGTTTCAATTCAGCTAATTTGTTTTCTAATTGTTCTTTAGATTGGGTTCTTAATTCGTGAGCTTTTAAACCGGCCTATAAAAAGATAGTTAGTAATCTGAGTCATCATTTTTGCTTATAGATAAAAGAAGGCTGATGATGATGGAATTATAAATAATTGAATCAAAAAGTTGAATAATATTTGAAAACATGGTTTTTGAATGGATTTTCTTCTTGGTTTTTTGACATGATACAAAGACAACGATAAGACACACACACAGCACTTCTCTTTACAGGTCTTGCACTCACCATTTTTGAAGATTAGTTTGATTAACGATTTAGTGCAAATGATGAATTTCAAAATGAAAAATTGTTTTGATGGGACTTTCCAGCAGATGGGAAAAACTTCAGTCTGTAAAGATGTTTGGATGTTGATTTTTTTTCACCGTCACAAAAAACTGAAAAAAAAATAAAAAAATTGAAAAAAATGAGAAATTATGACCTAAAATGTACCACGTGACTGTGTGTTAGGGCTTTGAAATATATTAAACTTGATGATCCAATTGATTTTCATTGATTTGCTACAGATAACAGGAACAACGATGGGTATCACTATAGTATAAGTATATAGATGTAACAAAGAAATTCAAGCTACTACCGAGAAAAAACAAATAACACCTAGCTGTATATTTCAGTGATATATTGGGAGAAAGAATTTTTGTTTTTTTTTTGATTAGTTTTTATAATAGATAAGACAGACAAACTAAATAAAAAAAACTTGTTGCTTATAATTCACATCAAGATTAAGCAGAGTTTTTCAAGTTGCTACTTAACCATTCTAAACCTTCATATAAACCGTCACCGGAAGTAGCACAAGTGGATTGAATGTACCAAGGTCTTTGACGAATAGAATGTAAACCTAATTTTTCGGTGATTTCAGCAGCGTTCATAGCATTTGGTAAATCTTGTTTGTTTGCAAAGACTAATAATAAAGCGTCACGTAATTCGTCTTCATTAAGCATTCTTTGTAATTCTTCTCTTGCTTCAGCAATACGTTCTCTATCATTTGAATCAACAACAAAGATGATACCTTGAGTGTTTTGGAAATAATGTCTCCATAAAGGACGGATTTTATCTTGTCCACCAACATCCCAAACGGTGAAAGAGATGTTTTTATATTCAACGGTTTCAACGTTGAAACCAATGGTTGGGATGGTGGTGACAATTTCACCTAGTTTCAATTTATATAAGATGGTGGTTTTACCGGCAGCATCTAAACCAACCATTAAAATACGCATTTCTTTGCGACCGAAAAGGCCTTGTAATAATTTGGAGATTGAGAGACCCATTTTTCTGTTTGGAATGAAGTTAGTATTGCAAAAATGTATATAATGGGGGTGTATAGAAAGGAAGTAAGAGGAATAGGAGAAAAAGAGTAGAAGTTTTGTAGTTGATGTTGATTTATGTTTTGAGCAAATTTTATCATGATAGATGATAATGGATCGGTCATGAGATCAAATCAACATCATAAATGGGAAACAAAACAAAACAAAACAAAACAAAACAAAACAATGGAGTGCAATTGAGTAGAAGTGGCGGTCAGTGGAAGACATCAAGTCAGTTGAAGGTACTGGTGGATGTTGGCATACACCATACACTTGTGAGTGTATTCTAAGACTGCCACCACAGCACACCGGGGTCCAGTGATCATTATTATATTTCACTTCTGGCTAAGGTCGTTTGCCCCAAAACAATTCACTCTATTCATTCTCTTCCCTTTCTTCCAATTAGCACTGTAGAAAAAAAGCCCCTGCTTCGCAGCCAGCTTGTTCTGAAAAGCACTCACTTGCTGTGTCTTTCTGCTGTTTGTCTTCGCGCTGTTTCTGTTGCAACAAGTGTCTGGAAAGCTGGAAGTTGAGATTCAATTTCAAATTTTCTCTGTTTTTTAAAGGGGTGGACGAGACGTGTTATTTTTTCAATTTTCAATTTTAAAGTTGAAGAGTGTAAAGGCGGGTAATCTTGTTTCTATTTTGTGTGGAATGGTTTACCTGGTTTATGTGCTTTATTTGCTGGTTTCGAGGCGGTTTCCACTGGTTTCAGAGGTCAATTGGCAGCACACAGATCATCCATCACAGCCAGCTTTTTTCCCACTGCAAAACACGCTCTTCCCAGCACTTTTTTGCCACCCGTTGGCAAGAAAAAAAAAATTATAAAAAAAAATTCCTTTATTTTCTGATTCCTCACCAACTGGTTTTCTTCTAAACACACACGTCTTGTTCTCGTCTTTTGGTGTCTGATCGCTGTTTCCAATCACTTTGGCTGTCTCCAGAACACTCAGAGCTACAGACCCATACCAAATTCAGTCCAGATCCACCACAGATTTGTTTGTCTATCTTCCAAAAGTTTGAAGAGAATGAACACCAACTCAAACAAGCTTTTGGCTAAATTGTCCAGAACTTACGCGCAATCGCGTCCTTCCAGTGCTGATGGCACCGCGAAACCACAAGTGAACACAACTTTTACCGCGAAAATCGCTTGGTTCATGAATCATTTGATTCTTTTAATCATTTATTTTTTCTACACTTTCATTAGAACTTACCAATACTTGAAAAACAGGATCCGTTTGAAAGTGTTGACATTGGCTTATAACCCATCTCAAACCCCTGAAATCATTAGAGAAGACGCGTTAAAATTGGAGAAATTACCAAAAAGATTGAGTGCCATCTTAGAATTGAAATCTGAAGAAGAAGAAGGTGGTGGGTTTTATGGTTTATTGAACGATTCTGCTGAATTGGTTGCATGGACCGCAGCATCTGGAATCCCATCGCTTTCAATCTACGAAAGAGACGGGATCTTGAAAAATAACGTTAAACATTTGAAAATCGCCATTCATAAAAAATTAATGGTTTATTTTGGTCCAAAATCAGTTCCTAAAATCACCATTAAGATCCCAAGACTGAAATTGGCATTTGGTTTCAAAGACTTGGCCAAAGGTGAAGAATATTCTGAAGATGATGCAACAGAAACTATCTTGGAAGTTTCTCTTTTATCAGAAGATGATGGGAAACCAACAATGGTGGAATTGACTAAAACTATGGCTGAATTGGTTAAGAAACATGAGATCTCTGTTAAAGATATCACAATGGACGTCATTGACACCGAAGTTGTTGAATTACTTGGTGAAGAACCAGATTTAATCATCTTGTTCACTCCATTCATTGATTTACAAGGTTATCCTCCATGGCAAATTAGATTATCTGAGATTTATTGGGAACCTGATAATGATGATGTCAATTACGCCACCTTCCTTAGAGGTTTACAGAAATATTCCACTTGTAAAATCAATGTTGGAAAATAATCTTCTTTGCAATCTTTTTTTGTTTGTCATTTCAGTTGCTGGCTCTTCAATTAATAAACTAATAAAAAAAAAAAAAAATATTCACTCACACACTTTGCATTCATATCATATCATTTTGCATTTCACATTTGCTAGTCATTTCGTTTTTAATTCTTTTGTTTAAATTTGCATTTTAATTTCTAATTTCACGCTACTCATTTTTTTTTTTTACATATAAAAATTTTGATATGTAGACAAATAAAAATTCTGAACTACAATATTTGTACTTGTTTCCCAATTGTGGGAATAAGAAAGATATGGCAAGAGATTACCAGGCACCAGTCACACTGAAATCTGAACTGCGACTTGTCCCACTCACAGCTACAGCAACACTGAAAACATCGTCCAATGGACAGCTCAATTCACAACATCAACAAATAAGTAAAGATAAAGGTAATGTTCCAACAAACATTGTTGATGAAGATATCCAGTTATTAAACACAAAACTAAGCTTACTAGACACCATATCAAGACAAAGAATAACTCAGCCGGTGAAATCAATCAAATGTTCCCATATTGCAAGCTTCCAACTATCAACTTTTTGTGAATTATATAAACTTAATCAGTCAATAATTAAAACTTATCAAAATTTCATTTCCAATCCAAAACGTAAAAAAAATTATTTGGTTCATGGGATATTTGATACAGCTCGTATAAGGAATCTTGAAGGTAGGATCTTGGTTAAATTCACAAATTCGAATTCAAATCAATGGAGAGGGAAAATTAAAAAATTGAATTCATCAACCAGTTTGAAAAAATTATCTGCAAATTCCAAAAATTGGAATAAATTTAAATGTCCAGTTTGTGATATTAATTTCAGTTTGAATGAATTGATTGTCGATGAATATATGCACTCAATTTTAGAATTTGTTCCCAATGAAATTAATGATGTCATCTTAAGTCCAGATGGTGTTTTAATTAATTTTGTTAAACCAGAAATCCCAATTTTCAGTTTAGATGCTACAGCTAATGAAGTTGTATTGCTGGATGAAGACGATTTGAAGTCTAGTCCCAGAAGATTAAGAAAAAAGGGGGAAATGATTATTGATGATAATGATAATGATGAAAATGAAAATCAATTTTTAAATGATATAGGTAACTCAGGTACAAAAGATGATCCTGTGGTGATATCGTGACAACACTACATAATAATAATAATAATACATAATACCATTCAATAAATGATAATAATGAGATAATGATATAAACATTAATAATGTGTATTATTTAAAATTTTATTCTTTTGGTTCTTCAATCTGTGGCTGCTGCTGCTGCTGTTGTTGTTGTTTTCTTTTTATAATCTCCAAATAATTAGAAGGAACGTACCCGACTTTCCCTTCTCTTGACCTCACTCTCCACCATTGACTTGGTTTCCCAAATGGATCAGTTTTATTTAAAATCGCCACTAAATCTCCAGATTTTAATTCAAGTTCAATGTCTCTATTCTCTGGAACAAAATTATACAATGATCTTGCAAATTCTATTTGAGAAACATCAAATTCTTGTTCGTTATTTTGGTTATTCAACATATTACCACCACGACCATATGGAATTGTTCTTTGATTTGATAAATGAATAATTAATTTTTGTAATAACCATGGAGTTCCAATAACCATTGCAAGGAAAATTAATAATGGTTTCAACGATATTCTTTTCTTACCAGAAGATGTGGATGTGGATGTTGATGCAGCTAATTTTTTCCTATGATTTGCCTCAAATTTTGCAAATTCTTTGGCTGTTATACCATTATTATTCCCATTCCCTAATAAACTCGTTTTACCTGTTAATTTATAAAGAATTTTTTTGAAATATTTAATCAACGCAAAGATCCCCAAGAATGAACCTAATGCATTCTTCAAATGTCCAAATTGTTCAGCAACAGAGATCATTGTGAAAAATGATGAATGAGTTGCCATATAAGTAGCTTCAAGCATCTGTGCAAACCCACCAAATGCACCAATTATACTCTCTATCAGTTGGAAAGTTGCTTGAGTTCCTTCTGCAAATCCACCAGCTCCGTTTCCTGCTCCATTGATTCCATAACCTCCCATTCCATAACCTCCATATCCACTCCCATAACTTCCATAACCTCCTAGTCCACCATACCCACTCATTCCATAGCCCATTCCTCCTAATCCACCACCGTACATTGATCCGTACCGAGAGTATCCTCCTAATCCTCCCATACTCCCCATCCCCATACCTAAACTATTATTATACCCATTCAAATTATTACTATTGTTATAATCATATGCTGATGAGGATAATGAAGATGACGTGAGTGATACTGGTCTTTCAGGTAATGATGGATCAGATGCTAATTGTTCACCAGCGGTTGTTGGTGGTGTAGCAGTAGTGCCTGTGGTTGTTGATGTTGTTGTTGGTGATGATGCTGCTGTTGTTGACGAGGACGCAGTTTCCCATGGTTTTGGTCGTTGTACTGCTGACATCTTCTCTCAGTGCGTCTAGCTGTTCGTCTGCTGTGTGGAGTTGTCTATCAGTCAAGTAGAGTACAAACTGAACAATTTTTGATGAATTTGATATTGGAATTTTTGAAGAGGTTTTTTTTCAGCCTGTAAAAAAATATTACTCAGAGAAGCTACATACTTAAAGAACTAAAACTAATTGGAAAAAAGTGTTCGTGTTGCTTATGCTTTGCAAAATTTAACAAGTTACTCGTATTCGACAGAGCATTTCAATAACGGAAGACGTTCTCGTGGTTTTAAAATTGTATGTTTCACTGGTATTCTGGCCAATTTGGTGACAATTTTCCTCTCATTGAGATAAGTTTTAGCCAATTGTAAATTACTGGCTTGCAAAATCGAGTTTTCTGTTTTCAGCTGCTGTATTGTTTCGTGGTATTGTTTCTGAGTGTCCAGTTGTGATTGTGCATCTTGTAGGCGGGGTGATGATGTCTGTGACTTGGATTCAAGTGTAAAATTTTCTTTTGGATCAATCTGAGGAGATGATAATGGAGTGGTGGAACTTGAGACAAAATTTTCATTGAAAAGTTGGAGTTTATCTAGCTCATTTTGTAAACATTCATTCTGTGTAGTTAAGTTATCAATTTCTATACTCTTGGATTGAAGTAATTCTTTCTGTGATTGTTTCAATTTCTTTAATTCTAATTTCAAATCATTTAATTCTTCATTCAATTTGATCAAATCAATCTCAACAGTCAACTTATCATTCTTCAAATTCAAATTTTCATCTTTCAACGTTAAATTCTCTAATCTTAACTCATTAAACTCATTATAACTCAAACTATCTCCAACAGAATGGAAATCATCAAGCTCCAAACTCGCGTTCGAACTAAAATTTCTAGGAGGTGATATCATCTGAGGGTCAAGACTGTGTACACTAGAAGTGGATCCGTTCAATTGCTGGTAACTGTTCAAGGTATGGTTGCTAATAGAAGATCTCGAGGTGTTTGAATGTCTAGATCCCGACTGTCTGTGTCCCAAAAATTGAGGATGTGGTGGTCCATCGTACTGCATATTAGGCATCTTGGATTGTCTATTTTGCTGCTGCTGCTGGTGGTGTTGTTGTTGTTGTTGATGTTGTTGCTGTTGTTGTAATTGATATTGACTAAACTCATGGAACTGTTTCTGCTGCTGGGTCTTGTGGTTCTTCTTGCTATTCAGCAAAGACAGTGAGGTTGTTTTAAGTCCTGTGTTCCGTACGTTATCCAGACTGCTGAGTGTATCAGAGATAGCTGTGTTCATCATAATGCTTTGGTTGTAAAATTCTGTGGAAAACACGGTAAATGCTGCAATTTGAAAGCAATAAAAAAAACCCGAGGTGTGTGTGTCTGGTGCTCTCTCTCCACAACCACTGTTTTACCTGGCCCGTGGCGACACTGAATAGAATAGAAGACAGTCTGCAATTAGTTCAGATTGCTCAAGAGTCAAACCTCCTGCAAAAATGATGTTTTTTTTTATTTTTTTGGTTATTTTTATTTTTATTTTTAGCGCGTTTCAGACACGAAAAATTCGGTTTTTTTGCTGCTGTTTGAATCTTGAATCTCCAGATCACCAACCAAAAAAATTCTACAAAAATGCTCTATCAAAAGTCTAATTTCATTAATACGTAAAAGAACGAAGATTGCGTCTTGTTTGCATCTCCGAAAGATTCTTCGACTGGATCGACTGGATCCTTCTTGAGGACCGCACTCCAGTGCTCTTGAGACGACGCGCATTGGCCTCTGAATCGTCGTCGTATTCATCCAAGTCGTCGTCTTCTTCTTCTTCCTCTTCTAATTCTTCCTCGTTTATCTCTTCATCATCATTATCATCCTCTGGTTGATCCACATCGTCAATCTCTTCAAGATCAGCTTCCTGATCCTCCTTGATCTCTCTCTTTGGCTCCACTGGAACTGTTTTGGTCTCGGTATTCAACGTATTCCCTTCTTCCACTTCATCATCATCATCGTACAATATAACTTTCTTAACATGAACAACAGGTTTGTTTAAATCCATACCTGGGTAACAAATAGTGTAATTTTTCAAATCATCCACAACTTCTTCATCGACCTCAACATCAGCAATATTATCAACAGTTTCATTGAACTTCTTAGTCTTATCTAAAGTTTGAACTTCAACATCTCTTGAATCTGCCAAATCATCTTTTAAAAAACTAGTCAAAATTTCAATTCCATCTTTTAATGGATCTCTTTTAATAATAACATTATCATCATTTGGTGAAAGCATCGTTGTTTCAACAAGATTACCAACTTGATTTATCCCACATGATGGTCCAAAAATTAACGGTTTCCAAATTAATGAATCGGGATTTAATTTAACATATTTTTTCAATTCCCATTTTTCAATTTCATTATTAATTATATTTAAATTCAATTTGATTAAATATTTTGATGTAGTTGAGTCTCTATATAACGCTTTCAATAACTCCAATCCAACAATAACATCAGATGCAATCATACCAGTTAAATTCGATAAATCTTCTATTGTAACTTTGAATCTTTTATCTTTAACGTCTTGTAATTGTCCATTATCATTATTATTATTATTAGTAGTAGTAGTAGTAGTAGTAGTAGTAGTGGTGGTGTTAGCTTTCAAGAAATTGTCATATAACATCTTTAAAGTTTTAGCTATTGTAATTTTCCAATAATTTCTATAACTTACTAAACCTAAATCACTTAAAGGTTTTTCCGGGGTACCATTTTTAAATTCTCTTCTAGTTAATAAGTATGAGAAATCCATTAACAAGTTCCCATAACCTTTTCTTTGATAAATTGGCAACGTTAATATACAACTAACATTATAATTAGTTGAATTCAGTTTTTCTTTTGAAAAATATCCAACAAAATGGAATTTATTTGATATTTCATCAATCTCAGTTAACACATAAAACATAAATGGTTCAACATCATAATACAAAGTTTTTGAGTTCAAAAATAACTTTGCCAATAAACATAAATTTTGACAATAAATTATATTTTTACGTCCATCAATTTCAAAAATTGCATTTTTACCAAATCTATAAATTTCATTACCTGGTGGATGATATTGATCACATTTCAATTTATGACGATGTAAAGTGTATTTGGAACTCATATATTTGAGACAAAATTCACAAATGTGTAAAACTGAATTCCTACTATATTCTTCCGGATATGGAGATGAATACCACGTTTGAATTTCAAAATCTTTGAAATGAATAAATTTAATTTTAGATAAAAAATAATCTTTATTATTGTTTTGATTTGCATTCCCATTAGTTTTGCTGCTACTATTGTTATTCAATATTAATGAAGTGTTTCTTAATCTTTCAGGTTCACTTTTCAATAGTAATTTTTTGAAAACAATTCGATCTTTTCTTGTTGGTAAAGTTTTGGAATTTGTTGATTCTTGTTTTGATAATGCACCACGATACATCAACTCGTCATCACTCTCGTCATCAATGCCAACTTCTTCATCTACATTGAAATCGTCCATTTCATGATCTGATATTTGATCATTCAATTCTGTTGTTCTTAAAGGTGATGGATCTCTAAATTTTAAGAATTTCAAATTTGAGTATTTGATCTTTAGGATCAACTTACAATTGTTTATATCTGGTCGTAACTGTGTTCGCACTATTGTAACATTAGAGTTATCTGAATTGATATCAATTGATATGCTTCTTGATCTTCTTTCCTCTGAACTTGGAATTGAGATTAATGATGAATTCATAGGTGTTGTTGCTCTTGGTGATTGCGATAGCACACTTCTATGTCTTGGAGATGACTGGTTTTCATTATAATTCAGTGTTTGAAGATCACGACGTCTAAGCGCCCTTGGAGATTCAATACCGTTCAATGCATCTTTGATTACCTGTTCGTGAACTTTTTCATACAGTTTGTTGTCTGGAATAATCAGCTGGTTCAGAATGTCTCTTGTGCGTTTGGTGGACATCTGACGTAGCTTTCCTCTGTTCTCTTAGTCTCCGAGTGGATTTGCGATTGGCTCCCACTTCAAACTCAAAGATTTGATGTAAATAAATAAATAAATAAATAATGAAAATATCGCGTTGAAATGTTGGAAAGTGTGGTGGAAGCGGGTAATTTTTTTTTTTTTTTTTGACAATTTTTCTTAGATATTTAAAATTACAAGTTTTGATCAATTAAATTACAATTAAATATCGTTTATTTTCAGTCTGTTTCAAGTCAGTTGTGACAAACTGTTATCCAGTTTCTATGTTTTATAATCATTCAAAGTTTTTTTTTCTTTTCTCTTTTTTTCGTTTCTTCTTTCCTTTAAAATTTTTTAAATAAATAAATTAATTAATTCTAAAATCATCTAGCTCCCCAAACATTCTCATCATCCTCATTGTTATCAACACCGTTGTTATTGGAGCTTGAGCTAACACTACGACCATTCATATGAGAAGAGATTGAAAATTCATCAGTTTGAAAATTGAAAAATCTTGAACTTGATTCTGCATTTGGAGTTGATGGTTGAGATCCCATCATTGTAGAAGATGATGAAGTTGGTGTAGGCATTGGGAAATATTGTTGTCCTATACGGGAAGCAGTGCCATTTCTTAACATTGCTGCGTTGGAAACCATGTTATTCATTGATTGTAAATTCATTGACATGTTGGACATTGGTTGATTTAAATTCATCATGTTAAAGTTTGGTGGGATACGGTTAGCGCTTGAAGTTGAAGTTGGTCTAAAACGTTGTTGTTGTTGTTGTTGAGGGAGTTGAGGAGATTGTTGATGATGGCTATGTTGGTGTTGAGGTTGAGGTTGTTGTAAAGGAGTAGAATTGATCGTTTGAATTGATGAATATGAATGGGATCTTAATAAAGGAGATTGATCCATCATGTTCATGAATGATTGTTGATGGTTAGATGCGGAATTTGAAGATGATGATGATGTGATTGATAAATTAATGGAAGAAGATTGATGATTTTGAGATCTTCTTTTGATAAGAATCAAATTAGTTTCATAAGTCTCAATCAAACCTAAAAACCCAGTTAAGATTGAGATAATTTTCTTGTGGTTAGTTGATAAAGTTAAAGGATAAGCCATTTCTTTATATAAATATTCTGAATCTCTGAAAAATAATAATTGAGAATAATATTCCAAAGTTTCTGGATCATTAAAATCAACATTATTTGGATGGATTGGTAAATTATTGATGAATGGAATTGGGGCATAAAACCTTTCACTTGCAGTATGTTGGGGTTGTAAAGGTTGTAAATGATGATTTGGTGAATTTTGTTGATTTAATAAATTAGTTTGAGAACCTGTAGCAGAAGGAGGTTGTTGTTGTTGTTGTAAAAAAGGAGGAGGCTGAACGTTCATCATTAAAGGTTGAGCCCCTGGTGAGATGTTTGAATTTGGAACTAAACTTGCTTTACTTGCATTGTTATTGTTGTTGTTGTTGTTGTTTAAATTTGCAGTAGTAGCTGTTGATGAAGCAACACTAACCATAGAAACCAAAGACACATTAGAAGCAGAACGATGTTGTTCTTCTAATTGACCTCTTTTTTCTCTTTTTTCACGTTCAATTCTTTCTCTTTCAACTAAAGGTAACATTTTTTTATATTCAACTCTTAATTTTCTTCCACCAATTTCACGACCATTTAGTTGATTCACCACAGTAGTTGTTTCATCGGTAGATGTAAAATTTGCAAAAGCTAATCCTCTAAAGACACCATTATCAAAATGATAATTGAAAGCATAAGGTAATGGTAAATTTAATTTAGTCATGACATCTAATAATTGTTCCTTCTTGATGGCAAATGGGATATTTTTAATTACAATTGCAGTAGGTATCAACTCTTCATCTTCATCATCTTCACCTTCATTTTGTTCTTGTTCATTGCCATCTTGATCTAAGTCATTGCTATTATTAGAAGATGAGTTGTTATCTGAAATATTGATATTTTTTTTATTTTTTGAAGTATTGATTTCATTTTCATTGATATCGTTAATGTTTTCGTTAAAATTTTCGTTTTGCGTAGTTTCATCAGATGCGTTAATATCGTTATCATTAGTTTTTTTGTTTTTATTAGAAGTAGTGGTAGTATTATCGTTAATTTTGGAATCATTCTCATTAATATCATTAGTTCTTGTTGAATTTGAGTCGTTCGTGGCCATGTTTGAGAAAACCATATGTTGCCTGTTCATACTGATGTTGTTGTTGTTGTTAATGTTGAGATTTGCCATGTTGTTGATGAACATGTTATTAGCAGGGTTGTTGAGGTTGTTTCCATAATTGTTGATGATACTCTGATTTTCCAAACTTGTAGTGGAATGAGAGGCAGAAGTATTAGCTGCAGCCACTTGCTGCTGCTGTTCCAACCACGGGGTGACGTTCAAGACAGGACTCTGGTTAGCCCAGTTCTGTCCTGGCTGTTGTTGTTGTTGGCCATTCTGGGAGAAGCTTTGGGTGGCGTTATTGAAATAACGCGATTGAGAGACGCGCGCGTTGTTGGCGCCTGGCACGTTGTTTGTGGCAGAGTATGACGAGATGTGTGAGATCTGAGAAGACACCGATGAGTTTGAAGGACGTCTCTGAAGGTGAGCAAATGGATCGTCCATGTTGTTGATGTTGTTGATTTTCCTTCAGTTCAAAATCAAGATAAATTTTCTCAAAAAAAAAGCGTTTTCAGCTGGTAAAAAAAAGAATAAACAAAAACCACAACACTTTTGAGCAGCGTCTGAGCGTGTGAGCGTCTGAGAAACAGAAACAACAACAAAAGAAACAAATTTTCCAGCTGTTTATCGAATTTCGAAATTTCAAAAAGTGAAAATTTTCCTGTTTTTTTTTGTTTTTTTTTTTGGTCGAATTTCAAATTCTGAGAATTGAAGAAAATCGATTCGTGTCTTTTCTGGTTTCAAATTTCAATATTTCAATCTCACTTCAGTTCAATTCTTGTTTGGCTTGTTTCACCAGACAGACAGACAGACAAATTCATCTCACAGCACAGCACAAATCAGCCAAAAAGAATCCAGAAATGTCTTCAACTACTGCTCCAGGTGGTCAACGTAATGAACTCAAACGTCGTGCAAACGCTGCCAAAAAATCAGCTGCTCCTCAACAACCAACCTCTGCTCGTTCTGCTGGCTTTGGTGGCTCTTCCGCTTCTTTGCTTAAACTTTACACTGACGAAGCCCAAGGTCTTAAAGTCGACCCTCTAGTTGTTCTTTTCCTTGCTGTCGGTTTCTTGCTCAGTGTCATTGCTTTACATGTCGTTGCCAAAATCACAGGTAAACTGTTTGCTTAGAAGCTCTATTTTTTACAACAACACTTGGTTCCAACCTTCCCACTTTTCTTTAGTTTATACAATCAACGCTACTGGTGGCCATACTAATTCTGTAGATTTTAAATTCAACTATGTACATCATAAATCTTTCAACAACAACTTCACTACTTCTCCCAACACTGAAATATCAACAAGATGTTTCTCAACTTTCCCTTCAACAATCTCCCATTTCCCTGTAAATTCTCCACTGCTATATTTCAACTCATATTCATATTTCCCTGTTTCTAATTCACCACGTCCTACCCATCTATTACCACGGACTTCAATCTCAACCACTGGGAATTTATTTCCAACAATAACAACTAATGGAATACCACTAGCATTACTTTCACGGATTTTAACTGAAAATGGAGTTTTCTTTGAAACTCTTTTATCTAAAACACATTCAATTCTATCATCATCTAAAACTTGTTCAACTTTCTTTAAATCTTCCACATTGGCACTTGGGGATCCAATAATATCTACTTCATATGGTGCAATATTAGCTGGCCATTTCAATCCTTTCCCATCTCTGGTAATCTCTGCAATCGCTGCGATTAATCTTGAAACTCCTATTCCAAAACATCCCATTTCATATTGTTTAGCTTCATTATTACCACCATTTGCAATAAATTTTGCATCCAATGGTTTAGAATATCTATCTCCTAAATAAAAACAATGTCCAACTTCAATGGCCTTTTGAGTAACTAATTTCCCAGATTCACATTTCCCACAAATCTCTCCAGCAATTGCTTCTACTAGATTCACTTCATTTAACATACTAAAATTATTTTTTTGAAATTTAGTTAATGGGAAATCTGGTAAATCTGTTGTATTATCAATTCTCATATCCATAACTCTAATGATTTTTTTCAATATAAAATCTTCCTCGTCATTTGGTGCAAATTTATTCAACATTTCTTCAATTTTGATGGAATTTGAGTTTAAATCAATATCTTCAATAACATCTTTCAATCTATTGAAATTTAATCTCCTATCATGAGGGAAATAAACTGCAATAAAAGTATCACAATCATTACTCAAGAAATATTCAACTTTGGCGGATTTAGCAACTTCAAATTCCTCTTCATCTGGTAATGACTCCGCAATTTCAACGTTTGATGTAAATTTGCAATCATTACATTTCAACAAAGTATCCTCACCAACATCACTAACTAAATGCCATTCTTGTGATAAACTACCACCAATTTCTCCAGAGTCTGCTTGTGCTTTTTCAAATGGAATTTTCAAATCTGTGAATATTTTGGCGTATGCACCACTAACTTTATTGAAAGTTTCCATGGCTTTATCATAATTCTCATCAAATGTATACATATCTTTCATTAAAAATTCTCGACCTCTTAATAATCCACCTCTTGGTCTTTTCTCGAATCTATATTTCATTGATATTTGATAAGTTAACAAGGGTAATTGATCATATCTTATATTCTTAAACTGTGAAATTAAACTGGTGATTTCTTCCTCATGAGTTGGTGCAAGACAAAAATCTTTTTCTGAATTAATATTTAATTTGAATAATTCTGTGTTTGCCCAACGTCCAGTTTTAACCCAGTTCTCTTTCTTACTTAATGATGATAACAAGAGCTCTTCTCCACCAATTTCATTCATTCTGCGTCTAATAATATTGGATATTTTATTCAGAGTACGAAGTCCCAATGGTAAATAATGAATGGTTCCAGAAGATGGTTGGTGGATGTATCCAAGATCCATGAGGAGCTGGTGTGTTGGAACCTGGATGTTCCTCTGTACACTCTTGGATGTAAACAGATGGTTCGTGGATGTGGAGTTGAACCGTCTGAGCATTCTTATGGTACTTTTCTCTTGTTAATTCTCACTTACTCGCTATGTACATATAAAAAAATCTTGATTTCATTTTTTTATGCTTGCTTTTACAGTCAAAATTTCATTTTCTTGAGCCAAAACATTTGAAGTGTTGATTCTATTCTTGCTGTCTAGTTATTTTAAGGTTGCAGTGGTGCTTGAATTGTAGATACAAATCTCATTGTTGTTTCAATTTCATCTGTAGTAAATTGCTAACTAACTCATTAGATAACAATTTATCTACTCGTTTCAAAATTTAACTTTGAAATAGAGCAATCATATCGCTGATGCAACTGTTTGTGATTTGTAAACTCCACATGGCACACCAACTTAGAATAACATCATTTTACATAATACAAGATGAAATATTAGAGTAGCAATGTATTGATTCTTGCTATAAAAAAACCAAAAACTATATAAACCCAACTTCTCTTCTGTGTTAAATCTAATTCTTTGATAACCTCAACATAACTAACAAAAAGAACAATGTTTAGATTCAGAATTATTTCCAAACCAATTTTAACTCCAGCATTAACCCCAGCTCGTCGTTATTCATTATTCACAGACGCAAAGGATAAAATAAATGAATCCGTTTCAAAAGCTCAAGAAATGACCAATGAATTGAAATCTAAATTAAATGAGTTTTCATCAGAAGATATCGATGAAGCCGCAAGTAAAGCTAAAGAACATAAAAATAAAGCTGCCTCCAAATTAAACGAATTTGGTGAAGAAGTTGCTGAAAAGTTTGGTGATAAAACAGATAAAGCTAATGAAAAAATTGATGATGCTGTGAAAAGTGCAAAACGTACTGGTGAAGATTTTGTTGATGAAGCTTCTCGTAAAGCTAAAAATTTCAAAGATAAATTATAACTCTTGTTGAATGGCTGTTGAATGGCCAGTTGATAATAAATGAATATGAATTGAAAAAAAAAAAATATATATATATATATATATATATGATTGAATGAATTAAATGAATAAGTGCTTAAAAAAAAAATCCAGTGAAACAAATTGATTGTAATGTGTTTATATGAAATGAAATATATGGAAACTTGATGAATTAAAATAAAAAAAAAAAAATAGTTGTTGATTGTAAAGTTATAATAATGTGTCATAGTAATTCGAAATCTTTTTGATACTCTAAATTCTCATCATCACTTGAATTTAGAAAATCTTTATCGTAGTCATTTTTCAGTGTTGTTGATTTATTTGAAGATGATGATTGTTTTGGTATACTTTTATTTAATGAATAACGATCACTTAATGAATATTTTCTATTAATTGATATTAAGTTTTTCAAAACTGGTGCTGGTGAAATATATGAAAAAGATTTTGATCTTGAAGAATTTAATCTTTTTGGTGTTAATTTTGAATTATTATTGCCATTTGATGAATTAATTGATTGAATTGATTGAACTGATGAATTTGAATAAGATCTTTGATTTTTAAATTTAATTGGAGTTTCTGATAAAATGATTGAATTTTTTCTTGTTGTGAAGTTTGATAATTCATTAATTCTTGTTGAAATCTCTTGTTCTGATTTACTTGGTAATAATATACTTATTTCTGCAAAACTTAATTTTCTTGTTTGTCTTTCCATTAATAAATCATCTTCTTCTGTTGACCACTCTGGTACAAAAACGTCTTCATTTATATTGTGATTTGAGTTTGGATTCAACACTAAAGGGAGTTCGTTTGATAGTGGATCTGTTGATTCTTTATTTATAGTTTTCTTTGTATTAAAATTATATTCATATTCATTTTTGAAATTAACCATATTGACATCATTAATGGTATTAGATGATTGTTGATGAGTTCTTGATGTTATGTTTTCTTGCAAAGTATCAACATGGTTAATATCCCCTGGAGAATTGGTTGAAACGGATGAATTTTCATCATCATATCCGCTAACAGAAGTCGTAGACATTGACCTAACAGATTGACTCTCACTTAAACTTAGACTTGGTGATTTCTCATTTTTTTTCGGTTTAGCCCCCTCCATTTCATTTTTAGTTGGAGTCCCTGTTTTTAAAGTAGAGCTAGCACTAGCTGAGGCTGTAGCAGCATTGGTTCTAAGACGTCTCCACCTAAATTGACAAGCATTGGGTGTTCTGTTATTAAAACGAGTAGAGATTTCTTTCCATCCAAGTTTGAGCTCTTCTTTCAAGTGTTTCAGCAATTCATCATCTTGAGGGTCCCATGAAGAAGGAGTACGACTGAAAACACGCGCGTTGAGCTTGCCTTCATTGGTCATTATTGAATTGATGATAATTAATGGTATGTAAATTCTAATTAAAATAATTGGGTGTACAAGTGGCTTGTGATTGAGAATGATTTCTTTCCAGCTCTTTTGATTGATTGCGGTTTAAGATAGTTTTGTCTGAGTTTCCAAGTGTTCCTGAGTACGCTTCAACTAATTTCAGACACACAACTTTCAGTATCATTGCCCAATTAAATAAAATAAATTTCCCAGCCGATGAGTTTGAGCGATGAGCCAGGCGATGAGCTTGGGCCGGGTGAGTAGTCGCGTCACCTTTAATAACCATGAATTTTTTTTATGTATATGTATTAGCGATAAAAGAACTACAAGTAATTAAAATCAAAAGCGTAAGCAAATCGTCTATATAATACCACGTTAAACACCTTTTCCTGAATAATACACTGAAATCATCATTGTAATAACATTAATAACAAAAAAGAATCAAAAAAAAAAAAAATAATAATAAGAACTAAACTAAAAACTTCCACCACTAACTAATTCTAATCCATAAAGTAACAAAGTACTAAACATATTAACCCAATTCCAAAATTGCCAAGGATGTACCACTATACTGCAAACACCAACTTGACGATTCGTGTCATCAATATTTTTCTGTAAGATCACTTCATTGAAAAAATTTGAAAAATTGTAGAAAACTTGTGAACCCCAAAGACATAATTCAGAATCTAATTCATTAGCATATTGCATCATTAAATGAGTATAAATTGCGATGACAATGCAAGGACTGAAAGCATAAATCAATTTCATTGATTTTGTTGATGGAGAAGGGCTTTTCAAAGCTGGAATGATTCGTGTTGCTGAATAGAAAACTGCCACTCTAAATGCTAAATTTATTAAGATTTTTGGAGTAATTGTCTTAGAGGCCAGGATGAAAAATTGTAAAACTGTTTGGAAAGAATTTGGGACATTAAGTGTTAAAGATTTGAAAATTTGAGTTATTGAATTTTGTAAAATAATGTAATTTGATGAAGTGGCAAAATGTTTTAAAGATTCATTTTTCAATTGAGAAGTTGTTGATTTAATTAATTTTTCCATTTCTAAAGATGCTAAATTTGATAATTCTGGGAAAGTCTCGTAGATACATCTAACGATATAAGCGAATAATAAAGAAGATTCAATGGTTGAACCTTTTTTAGAAATGATTCCAAACAAGCCAATGATTGCACAAAATGTTAATATGCAGCCAATTAATGAAGCTGAGACGGTGTCAATATTAGTTATTGGGAAGTTATAAATCTTGTACAAGAAATATAATGAAGTTGTGATAATTCCTCCAGAAGATAACAAACTTATAATTATCCAACTATCTGATTTATTAACTTTCAACCAAGTGAAAGTTTGACCAATTGATTGAATGGCTAAAATAGAGCAAAGGCCTTCTAAAAGTGTGAAAATTGGAGTTGAATTTTTAATGAATATACTCCAAGGTTTCAAGAAAAATTTATAATAAATTAAATTTTCACTTTTCAAATCGCTCAAATCTTGCTTTGTGAAGACACTTAGGAATAATGTAAGAATACTTGGAATGAAAAAATGTTGTGAATAGTATATCAAAGATATCAATGTGTTTCTTTTGAATATAAGTTTTAAAGATGTTGTTAAAGCATAGATGTTGAACAAAGTTAACGTGAATGTAAGACCACAGTACAACCCACCAACTTCAAATGCAATTGGGATAGTAAGCACTATTAGTAGAAAATATAGGAACGTGAGCACTGCATGGACAGTCCTTCTTATATGTTGGTATGGCATTTTTATTTAGTTATTGAAGATGGAAAAAATGAAAAATATGCAAAAAAAAAAAAGGTAGCTTTGTTTGATTATTGTTTTGATGATGATAGTCACGAGGCGGGCTGTAATAATGATATGAACGTTTTGTTCTTCAGTGGTGATGGGAACGCTGATTGCAAGTTGTGCAGCTGGCAATTGGACGATTGAGAACCAGCTTAAATTTTGACTTGTTTCAACTTTCATGAGCTTTTCAACTTCTGAATTTTGAAGTGAAGTGGAAAACAAAAAAAAAAAAAAAAAAAAAAGGTTGGTAAATTACCTAAAAGGGAAGATGTCTGTAAGGGGAAGTTATTGCAGCAGGAAACAGGCAGGAAGGGGTCTCGTATAGCGCCAAAATCGGTTCAGAGTCCTGTAATGGATAACAAGGGGTGTAGTTACTGCCAGTACTTCCAGAAGTAGTAATCTTGTCGGTCATAGCGCAGTTCATGGATTTAAGCCTTAAGGCCCACTGCAGCCGCTCAATCTCCACTAATCCCAGTATTTCCGTGAGGCGATGAGCATTTCAGCGTTCCACAGTGATTAATTGTGTCTGTTTTCTCTTATACGTCGTAGTGCTATGATTGAGTTACTACTGAATCATGTGGTAGTTCAATTGTCTCTTAGAATCTATCTGTTTTGAATCACACTCTGCGATCAATCTCTGTCTATTATCTAAAACTGTTCTCTTCTTTCTTCCTTAACAAACAAAATGCTCCGGCAACTGACTGCATATAAGCTGTTTGGCAAACAAAAATATCTTTTTCTGAAGTTTGCATATAAAGAGCAGGGAAAAGCTGGAAACTTTGAGAAAAAAATAAAAAAAAATTAAAAGAAAACAAAAGAAACTTCGAAACTCATTTTAACGAGCAAAGAAAAGTTTGGAAAGACCAACCTTGTACTGTTCTGAATTTATTTAAATATAAGAGAGATTTAAATAAACAAAATTTCCCCCAAAGAACATTTTGAAATTGGAAACTGAGTCCTGACTAATTGATATTGTTAATACTATTACACAAATTTAAACGAGGACAATCGAATTCAATCCCAGATCTATCACATCAATACTTATTAGGCTTTAACTGCTGAAATCTGAATTGTTGAACAAAAAAATCTGTCTAATATCTATCTTAAGCTAAAAACAAACAAACTACTACTACTACTACTACTACTACTACTACTACTACTACTACTACACTCGTCAGACTAAATTAAGCATTGCTTGATTCATTACATATCATACATCACACTTCATTCAGAAATAACATGTCTCCAATCCCAAACTCTGCAGGCACTAGTGCTCAAACAGAATCAACTCAAATAGAGAAAACTATCACATCAGATTCAATTGATTCTTCAAATAACTCCGAAGTTGCTGCTAACCCTGTCCCATTTGGTGATGAAGAAGCTCAAAACTTACCAGATGGTAACGGTGATAGTCTTTCAAGAACCGAATCAAGAACTGATGCTGTTAGACAATTATCAAGAGCGTTAACTAATGCTGATTCCATTTCAGCTTCTGCTAAAACTGATAAAACTCCTTTGCCTCCAATGGGTTTAAATAAAGAAATCCCAACTGATTTTCCAGATCCAGAACCTTATACCGTTAGTTTCAATGGTCCTGATGATCCTTTACATCCTCATAATTGGTCTTTAAAGAAAAAATTAATAACTTGTTCAATCATTGGTTTTAATACCGCTACTATTGCTTGGGGTTCTTCAATTTTTTCTTCTGCTACTTTAAACATTGCCGCTGAATTTCATGTTGGCACCGTGGTTGCCACTTTAGGTACCTCTTTATACGTCCTAGGTTTTGCCACTGGTCCTGTTATTTGGGCTCCATTATCTGAATTATATGGTAGAAGATTAATTTTAATCATCAGTTGTATAGGTTTCACTCTTTTCCAATTTGGTGTTGCCACTGCTGCTAACTTACAAACTGTTATGTTATGTAGAGCATTTGGTGGTATGATTGGTGCTGCTCCTTTGGTCGTGGTCCCTGCTTCTTTTGCTGATTTATTTGGTAATGAAACAAGAGGTAAAGCTATCACAATTTTTTCAATGACGGTCTTTTGTATGCCAATCATTGCTCCTGTTGCTGGTTCCTTTATTTCTCATTCTTATTTGGGCTGGAGATGGACTGAATATATCACCGGTATTATGGGTGGATTTGGTGTTTTATTAATCACTTGTTTTTTCGAAGAATCTCATCACCCAATTATTTTGGTTAATAAAGCTAGAGAACTAAAACAAAGAACTGGTAACTGGTTGATCCATGCCCCACATGATGAATTCTCTTTATCCATGAAAGATATTGTGGAAAAAAATTTAACAAGACCTCTTGTTATGTTAGTTACTGAACCAATCATTTTATTGATTTCATTATACAATGCTTTCATCTATGGTATCTTATATCTATTATTAAGTGCATACCCAATCATTTTTGCTGAAGGTTATAGAATGAAAGGTGGGGTTGCTGAATTACCATATTTAGCTTTAGCTTTAGGTATGATGTTTGGTGGTGGTGCATGTTGGATTGCTGAAACTACTTATCAAAGAATCATGAAAGCTAATAATGGTAAACCAGTGCCAGAAGCTAGATTATACCCAATGTTCTTTGGTTGTGTTGCTTTCCCAATTGGTATCATGTGGTTCACATGGACTGGTAATTACCATAATACAGTTCATTGGATGGCTCCAACTGCCTCAGGTGTTTTCACTGGGTTTGGTTTAATCACCATTTTCAATTCATCTTTGAATTATATCATTGATACTTATTTAATTTTTGCTGCTTCTGCAATGGCTGCAAATGCGTTCTTAAGAGCTTCTTTTGCGTGTGCGTTCCCATTGTTCTCTGTTGCCATGTTTCATAACTTAGGAACCAATTGGGCAGGTCTTTTGATCGCCTGTCTTGGTTTTGTTTTGATTCCAGTTCCATTCTTATTCTTTAAATTTGGTAAACAAATTAGAACTAAATCCAAATATGCTTTTGTTTTAACTTAAACAATAGTTGAAAAGGAAAGAAAGAAAGAAAGAAAGAAAGAAAGAAAGAAAGAAAGATGTCTATGTTTCCCTTATGTTTATATGTTGCTGTTCTAGCAAATAATCTAATATCCCCCTGTAAAATTCACTAATAATTAATTCATTCATTTTTTCCAATTGTAGATTTCTATCTCATCTCATCTCATCGCTTGAAAAATTTCATAAAAATTTATTTTGCAAGAAAAAAAAATTATTTAGAATTCATTAGAAACGAGTTAAAGCAAAATGACTGAACGATTCTTGAAAACTCGCAAACGTCCAACTCAAAAAGAACATTTCCAAGAAAAACGTCATAAACCTACTAAAAATAGAGGAAGAACTGAGTTTAGAAATGTTACAAGAACTGCTAAACGCCCAAATAAATTTGAAGAAGAATTTAATGAAGATGTAAATCAAGAGGAAGAAAGTGATAGTGATAGCGAGGAGAGTGACGTTGAATCTCGTGATGTTGTCGATGAAAATGGGAAAGCTTATAGTGCTTTGTTGACATTATTGAAAGCTGAACAAGAAGAAGAAAGTGAAGATGATGATGAAGATGATGGTGATGAAGCAGAATCAGAAGATGAGGAGGAGGAGGAGGAAAACGACGAACTTGAAAATGAAGGTGAAGATGAAGACGGAATTGCTGGGAACGTTGTGTCAGACGGTGAAGCATCTGAAGAAGGAGAAGAAGAAGTACACACTAATGGTGCTGCAAATGATAAATTCAATGGATTTGAAGATGATTCAGATGAAGAGGAAGCAATTGAAGATCCATTTGAAAAACATTATAATCATTATAATGAATTTAATCTTGCTGAATCAATTAAAGCATTGTCATCTGGAGCCAAATGGAAAAATACTAAACAATCATATCAAAATTATTCAGGTATAATTTCAACTAATCTAATTCAAACTTCAAAACCCATCATTCAAACTGAACCATCATTAAACAATTATAAGATTAAAGCCAGATTACTAGAACCTTTTCTAGCTAAACATGGTGAATTAAAAGATGAGATTTCAACAATGATTATGGATCCAATGTTCACATATAAAGATGTTTTATTACCATATAATTCATTTAAAAATCAAAAACCTTATAGAAGATTATATGCATTACATTGTGTTAATCATATCTCAAAAACTCGTGATAGAGTTTTGAAAAACAGTGCAAAATTAGCAAATCAAGCAGAAAAGATTAAAAATGGATTAATTAAACCAGAAGAAGAGAAAGAATTTAGAGATCAAGGTTTTACAAGACCAAAAGTTTTAATTTTATTACCAACTAGAGATTTTTGTTATAGAGTTGTTAATGAATTCATTGAGGCATCAGCGGTGGAACAAGTTGAAAATAGAGCAAGATTTAAGACACAATTTTATGAGAATGCTACACCAGGTGATAATAAACCAGATGATTTTCAAGATCTATTTAATGGTAATACAAATGATTTTTTCTGTTTAGGAGCCAAATTTACTAAAAAATCAATGAAATTATATACATCATTTTATTCATCAGATGTTTTATTTGCATCACCAATTGGTTTACAAATGATTTTAGAAAATCCCAACAAGAAAAAGAAACAACAAGATTTTTTAAGTTCTATTGAAATTTTAGTTGTTGATCAAGCAAATTCAATTGAATTACAAAATTGGGATCATATTTTCACAATTTTCAAATATTTAAATAAAATTCCAAAAGAATTTCATGATACAGATTTTGGAAGAGTTAGAATGTGGAGTATTGATGATCAAGCTAAATATTTTACACAAAGTTTAGTTTTCGCAGAATATACTACACCAAGTATTAACAATGTTATTACAAGATCATTAAATTTAGAAGGTAAATATAAATTTAAGAGAACAATTAAAATTGAACAAAGTGCAATGTTTAAAGTTGGATTAAAGATTAAACAAGTTTTCAAAAGATTTGAAAGTAAATCACCAATGACAGAGCCAGATGAGAGATTTAATTATTTCAAGACAGCTATAATTCCAACGTTATCGAAATCAACCAATTATGAAGATGGGTTATTAGTATATATTCCAAGTTACACTGATTTCCTTAGAATTAAGAATTATATGAATGATAAAACTTCATTATTATTCACAGATATCAATGAATACTCTGATCAAGGAGAATTAACAAGATCAAGAGCACTATTTCAACAAAATAAAAGAAAGATTTTATTATATACAGAAAGATTACATCATTATAGAAGATTTGAATTAAAGGGAATTAAAAATATTTTGATGTATGGAGTTCCAAATAATCCAATATTTTATACTGAGATAGTTTCAAGTATTGGTAGATCAGTTTATGATGGGATTGCAGATTTTGATATTTCCAGTGTTCGAATTCTATATTCTAAATGGGATGCAGCAGCTTTAGAAAGAGTTGTTGGTAGTGAAAGAGCACCATTATTAACACATGGTCAAAATGAGTTTTATGAATTTAGATAGATAATATATGTATATTTATATAATAGATGAATATCATTGATTTAGTAAAGCTGGTTGATTAATTAACATTCTAGTAGTATTTATAACTACCTGTAAGACGTTGTAACATAGCTGGTTTTTTTTCCTTATAATAAAAATATTTATAATGTGATACAATTTGTGGCGCATTCATATCATTTTCTAATTATAATAATATTTTCTCATTTATTATATTAACTATATAGCTGTGGCAAGTGAATTCAGCTTATTTTGTGCAAGAAATTTGAAGTTGTCGTTAAACTTTTTTGAAATTCCGTAGTCGACGTCGACGTGGCCCTACCAGCTGATCATCAAATATGTGTAGTTTGATTAATTAGTTTAATTAATTTCCATGATATGAAAATCAGATATGACGTTTCGTGTATAGTTGTTCAGTTTATCTGGAACTAGTTTCAATAATTTAATTGTACTTCTAACTTCTAAGTAAGCTTCATCTCTTGGATTTTTCAGTACATCTAAGTGTAACATATGTAATTTTCTGAAGAGAAAAAACAGGAATTTTACACGTCACCAGCCGGCGCCGATTTTTAGCCGCAAAAAACAGCAAGAAATTCTAATTTCTTGAATTTCGAATTTTCATAAGCTGAAAATGTGTCTGACATCTGTCATGATTCAAATTCAGTCACTAGACAGAATTAAAGTAGAGTTGTAAGCGTGTTTAGTGAGCGTATTATTGGATGGACTGAAGTGGTTATTGTTTGATGTTTATTAAGTAGATAAGTAAAACAACGAAGAATCAACATACAACACACAACACACTACGCTTGTACTCATCCATGCTCATTGCTCATCTATAATAGTAATATATTAAGGTTTAAACATAATGGATGGCTCTTCTCCAGATTTTACACCGTTTTGGGACATCAACGGCCGGGTACTCCCTTAGGATGCCAGTTTTAACGTGTAGGTTGTTTCATAGATTCTTGAATAGAATGAATGTTTGATGAGTTTTTTCACTGGTTTAAACTAGCAGAGTGGTGATAGTATCATCCGGTACACTTCTGTACCATCATTTAGTAATTTCACTCTTTTTCAAACAACATCAACAGCAAAAAACACTCTTTTTCTTTGGAGCTCCAGTTGATTTTGCGCCCCGTTAAACCTCCGAATTTCAACTGGTTTTTTTATAAAAACAGCCTTTTCGCAAAAATTAAGTTGAAAGTGTTATTGAATTGTTCAAACTTCAAACTAAAGCTACCAAACATCGTGTCTTCTGATCTCATAACGAAAACAACTTGGAAAAAAAGACCACAATGCTCAGAAGTCTTCGTGTCTCACGCCCAAGATCAATCGCGGCTTTGAAGCTTAGAACTCAAGTACGCAAGTATGCTGCCAGCTCAAATGATAGTTTTTTACAAACTCAAAATGCCTCTTATATTGATGAGATGTATGAAGCTTGGGTTAAAGACCCTTCTTCTGTTCACGTCTCATGGAACGCCTATTTTTCAAACATCAAAAACAATCAATCTCCTTCTTCTGCGTTTGTTGCTCCTCCAACTTTATTCCCAGTCTCTGGTACTGGATCTTTAGTCCCATCTTCTCCTTTATCTTCTAGTGGTCATGATGATGTCTTGACCCATTTGAAAGTTCAATTATTGGTCAGAGCTTATCAAGTTAGAGGTCACCAAAAAGCTCATATCGATCCTTTAGGAATCTCTTTTGGTGATGATAAATCTAAACCAATCCCAAAAGAATTAACTTTAGAACACTATGGTTTCACTGATGCTGATTTAAATAAAAAAATTACTTTAGGTCCTGGTATCTTACCAAGATTTGCTAAAAATGGTAATGATTCTTTAACTTTAAAAGAAATTATTGATACTTGTGAATCTTTATATTGTTCCACAATTGGTATGGAATACGTTCATATACCTTCAAGAGAAAAATGTGATTGGTTAAGAGAAAGAATCGAAATCCCACAACGCTATAAATACACTATTGATCAAAAAAGACAAATCTTGGATCGTTTGATATGGGCAACCTCTTTTGAAGCTTTCTTATCAACTAAATTCCCAAACGACAAAAGATTTGGTTTAGAAGGTGCTGAAGCCGTGGTTCCAGGTGTCAAATCTTTAATTGATAGATCCGTGGAATTGGGTGTTGAAGACATTATCATTGGTATGCCTCATCGTGGTAGATTAAACATGTTATCAAACGTTGTTAGAAAACCAAATGAATCCATATTCTCAGAATTTACCGGTTCAAAAGAAATTGATGAAGGTTCAGGTGATGTTAAATACCATTTAGGTATGAATTTCCAAAGACCAACTACTTCTGGTAAACATGTCAACTTATCTTTAGTTGCAAACCCTTCTCATTTGGAAGCTGAAGATCCTGTTGTTCTTGGTAGAACTAGAGCTGTTCAACATTACAAAAATGATGTTGGTACTTTCAACAAAGCAACGGGTGTCTTATTCCATGGTGATGCTGCTTTTGCAGGTCAAGGTGTTGTTTATGAAACTATGGGTTTAACTTCTTTACCAGCTTATTCTACTGGTGGTACTACCCATGTTATTGTTAATAACCAAATTGGTTTTACCACTGATCCAAGATTTGCTAGATCAACTTTATATCCATCTGATTTAGCTAAATCAATCAATGCTCCAATCTTCCACGTTAATGCTGATGATGTTGAAGCTATCACTTTCATTTTCACTTTAGCTGCTGAATGGAGAGCCACTTTCCACTCTGATGTTATCATTGATGTTGTTGGTTATAGAAAACATGGTCATAATGAAACAGATCAACCTTCTTTCACTCAACCATTAATGTACAAAAAAATTGCTGAGAAAAAATCAGTTATTGATATTTATGCAGATCAATTGATTAAAGAAGGTTCATTCACAAAAGCTGATATCGATGAACATAAACAATGGGTTTGGAGTATTTTGGAAGAATCCTTCACAAAATCTAAAGATTATGTCCCAACTCCAAGAGAATGGTTAACTACTCCTTGGGAAGGTTTTAAATCACCAAAAGAATTAGCCACCGAAGTCTTACCACATTTACCAACTGCTGTTGACGAAAATACTTTAAAGCATATTGGTGAAGTTATTTCAAGCTGGCCAGAAAATTTCAACGTTCATAAAAACTTGAAGAGAATTTTGGGTCAACGTAAAAAAGCTGTTGTTGAAACTGGTGAAGGTATTGACTGGGCCACCGCTGAAGCCTTAGCATATGGCTCTTTAGTTAATGAAGGTTATCATGTTAGAGTTTCTGGTCAAGATGTTGAAAGAGGTACTTTCTCTCAAAGACATGCCGTTTTACATGATCAAGATTCAGAGAAAACTTATACTCCTTTGAAAAATGTTAGTGAAAATCAAGCTGATTTCATCATATCAAACTCTTCATTATCTGAATATGGTGTCATGGGTTTTGAATATGGTTATTCTTTAACTTCACCAGATGCTTTTGTTCAATGGGAAGCTCAATTTGGTGATTTTGCTAACACAGCTCAAGTCATTATTGATCAATTTATTGCTGCTGGTGAAAGTAAATGGAAACAAAGATCTGGTTTAGTTTTAACTTTACCACATGGTTATGATGGTCAAGGTCCAGAACATTCTTCAGCAAGAATTGAAAGATATTTACAATTAACTAATGAAGATTCAAGAAAATTCCCATCTCAAGAAAAATTAGAAAGACAACATCAAGATTGTAATTTCCAAGTTGCTTATCCAACAACTCCATCTAATTTATTCCATTTATTTAGAAGACAAATGCATCGTCAATTTAGAAAACCCTTAGCTGTTATGGTTTCAAAACAATTATTGCGTCATCCATTAGCTAGATCTCCATTATCAGAATTTACTGGTGAATCTCATTTCCAATGGATCATTGATGATGTTGAATTAAATAAAACTATTGGTGCTAAGTCTGATATTAAACGTGTTGTCTTGTTAAGTGGTCAAGTTTACACTGCTTTACATAAGAGACGTCAAACCATTGAAGATAAAGAAACTGCTTTCATTAAATTGGAACAATTACATCCATTCCCATTTGCACAATTACGTGATGCCTTAAACTCATATGAAAATGCCACTGATTTAGTTTGGTGTCAAGAAGAACCATTAAACATGGGTGCTTGGTCTTATGTTCAACCAAGATTATCCACTGTTTTGAAAGAAACTATTCATAGTGATAAATCCTTCCGTTATGCTGGTAGAGATCCATCTGCTTCTGTTGCTGCTGGTTCTAAGAGCATGCATATTGCCGAAGAAAATGCATTCTTGGATGAAGTTTTCAATGGTGAATCTGCTTAAAAACGAGGAAACATGGCACAAAACTCTTACAACAACGATAATCAAAAAACAGGAGAAACGTAAACAAAAAAAACAAAAAACAAAAAAAAATTACACACAAAGGAGCCCAATAATAAAATTTGATATCAAAACGATTATTTATTTGAGTACATAATAATATTTAACTTATTACCATACATTAGATTGATTTATTTATAATACATGATAAATTTGTAGAATTTTGAGTTTTAGGAAAGCAAGCTTTATGAAAATGCTGGCACATGAAGAAAAAAAAATATTTATTTAGAATTCTATATTCTTTGTTAAAATTAAAATGAAAGAGTTATTGATCATTAACTAACAAAAAATGTCTGACCGTCAACAAACTGCGTTTATCACTGGTGCATCATCAGGGATTGGATATGAATTAGTTAAAGAATTTGCATCAAAAGGATTCAAAGTTTATGCGATTGCAAGAAGAGTTGAATTAGTTGAACCATTGACAAAATATGGGGATGTTATTCCAATTAAATTTGATGTCACATCAATTGAACAATTACAAACAATTAAAACAAGATTATTGGAAGAGTTAACAGATGGTAAATTGGACGTCTTATATAACAACGCTGGAGCATCATGTACATTCCCTGCATTAGATTCAAATGAAAAAGTCACTAAAGAAGCATTTGAAGTGAATGTGTTGGCACCAATGAGAATCAGTAGAGAGTTGGCACCTCTAGTTATTAAAGCTAAGGGAACAATTGTCTTCACTGGTTCATTAAGTGGGTTAGTTGCTTATCCATTCAGTTCAGTTTATTGTGCATGTAAAGCTGCCATTCATCAATATGCTCATGCTTTACATTTAGAAATGAAACCATTTGATGTTAGAGTTATCAATGTTGTTACTGGTGGTGTTCATACTAATGTTGCAGATAAAAGACCATTACCAGAAGACTCAATTTATAATACAGAGATTGGAAATAAAATCATGGCAGATAGAAGAGAAATGGCAAAAAATAATAGACCAATGAGTCCAGAAGTTTATGCTAAAAAAGTTGTTGGTGATATTTTAAATCGTGGATATGATCCTGTTGATATTTATAGAGGAACTTTATCCAGTGTTTTAGGATTTATAGGAGCTTTCTTACCAGTGAAATTGATTGAAATAGGATTAATTATAAAATTTAAATTGAGACCATTGTTTGATTATCTCAAAGAAAATGCAGAAGAGTTGAAATTTGATTGATGGGTTGTGTTGATGATAGTTAGTAGTACAAGTAGTGAAATTTTATATGATTATGAGTAAATCAGTGTAGAGAGCATTTTTTTTGATTAAACTGAGTCTGACATTGAATTTAATTTCTTTGCTAGTTGAAATGTTGTAAAACTGATCTTGTTTCACACTTTTGACTCCTTGAGTCCTTGAGTTTAATTAGAGTCTTCGCACCAAATTTCTTCTCGTACCGTGTACGTCAATATAGACAGTAGAAACAAAATTCGGAACTTCAATCCATCAATTTAAGCTTTGCAATAATATGGTCTTCGTGCATATGAAAAAAAAAACAGCTTGAGGCTTGAGCTGCAGCCTCTGATTGAAAAAGATTCGAACATTAATTCTTCTGGTGATCAGAGATGAAAGTATAAAAAGAGGCGATGTTCCAGTTTACAACAGCTGCCAGCTGGTTAATGGATAAAAGCACATAACTAATTAAAATGGTTAAAACAGCGTTGGTTACTGGTGCTTCCAGTGGTATTGGATATGAACTAGCCAAAGAACTAGCAAAAAAAGGTTACAAAGTGTTTGCAACAGCAAGAAGAACTGAATTGATGGAGTCTTTGAAACAGTTTGGAGACGTAGTTCCAATCAAGTTAGATGTAGGATCACTCGAGGATATCTTAAGAGTCAAGAACGAAATTGAACCTCAGTTGGTTGAATCAGGTAAATTGGATTTACTTTACAACAATGCAGGGATTTCTACCTCATCTCCAGCTATTGATACCACTGACGAAGACATGGTCCAGATCTTCAACGTGAACGTGTTTGGTTGTATTAGAATGTCTAGAGAGTTTGCGGACTGGTTGATCAATGCCAAAGGATGTATTGTGTTCACATCTTCTACTGCTGCTTTCAAAGTTATGCCATTTGGAGCATTATATGGTGCCAGTAAAGGAGCACTGCAGAAATTTGTTGAAGGTTTACATTTTGAGATGAAGCCCTTTGATGTGAGGGTTATAAGTTTGGTCACTGGAGGGATCCGTACAGAGATTATGGGGACTGTTTCCACTTCGTTCCCAAAAAGTTCAAGGTACTACATCAAACCTGAAATTGACAGTGTTTTCAGCAAAATGGAGATTATTTTGGACGAGTGTGTCACTCCAGAAAAATATGCTAAAGAGGTGATTGCACTAGTGACCAAAGAAGGGTACAATCCTATAAATATCCGTAAAGGTAGCCATGTCTACGCGATGACTTCCATTGCACAGTGGTTCCCAGAGTGGTTTTCTGAATTTATCTTTTTGAAGCTGTTCAAGTTGGACAAATTGTTTGATGCAGTGAAGAACAGTGTCAAGAGAGACTGATAGAGTGTTTAATGTTTATCTACATATTATCCAGTGTCTACTGTCCAGCTGAATACACCAGTTAAACAGCACCTTCAACGATGTATGTAGAACTCAAAAAGTGGCTGGTGATTCACGATCATCAATTCAGAGTATGCAGGTCGACGCTGCTCCATGCAGCACAGCTCAGTCGCCCAGCAACATGGCTCACGCACCAGCTCAGATTTCAAAATCCAAAATTCAAAACAAACACTTCTTTCTTTCTTCCTTTCTTTCTTCACAAACCACTTCTCGAAACCCGTTACTCTCACAGTTCACTCTCTCAGAGCCCAGCGCACAGGAACACACACTAGGTCCAACTGCTCACTCACGTCACTCCTTTATCACACACAGTTGACTGCCTTTTTTTCCTCTGCTCTTCTACTGCTATTTTGACTTTGCTAATCTACAGGTTTCGATAGACTATTTGTTACAACTTACAAGTGAGTACTACTGAATTTCCTTACAGGCTAAAGATATGTTTTGCACGATTCATTAAGATCATCAATAATTTCCCACCAAGCTCACTCTTTCTTCCAACTTTCAACTTTCCAAATCTCAATGTTTCAGAAATCAGAAAACTACAAATCCATCATTTTCCACTTTTTTTTTTTACCCGCTCAAAAAACACTAGCAATCAAGTCAATTTTCCCTCTTGAATCACCATCATCATACTCTTATTCAACTGCCCTTTTCAACTGCTTTTCATCACCAGCTAATTCTTAAATTCAGCTCCTCAAAACCAACCTGGGAATGTTTTGAGTTGGCCCAAAACGGAAAGTCGGATTTCGCAGTGCTCATGTCCTTTTTTTTTTTTTTTCCTTTTTTTTCTCCAAGATTTTGTTGCAAAATTCCGGAATGCAGTAAAAGTGGCGAAGACGAAAAATAGCGAAAAAAATTACGAAAAAGGACAAAAAAACCATTTGATGCAAAATGTTTGAAACGCGCTAAAAATTTGAAGTGAAAAACGCGAAATTGGAAGGTTGAAAGTTGCACAATGCATATTCAGTGCTTTTTTTTGTCGTTTGAAGGCAAGATCTGGAAATCTCGATTCTTAATTCTCAATTTTTAATGGAAGTTGTTTGATGTTTTTGTTTTGTTTTGGTATTTCACTTGGAAAAGGGAAGAAAGGAGAGAGACATTTGAAAGTTGAGACTTTGAGAGAACTTGGTTGGGAATTCAAAAAAAAAATATTATTATTTCTTTAGCTCTGTTCAAATTTAAAGAACAAAAGACACTAACAACTTTACATATAGATCCAATCATTATTATCATTTTGTTATCCATAAAAGATGAAATTCTCAACATCTGTTGTTGCTGCGTACATCGCATACATGGCTTCTCAAGTCGTTGCTGCCCCAAAACACGTCCATGTTAATGATCTTCATAAACGTGAAGATTCAGAAGATTGTACAACCACTCAATTCCATGGTCATCATCAACATAAACGTGCCGTTGCCGTTGAATATGTCTATTCCACTGTCACTGTTGATGCCGCAGGTCATACAATTGAACCAGAAACTACAGCTGCTGAACCAACAACTACTTCTACTCCTGAACCAACCACCACTGAAGCAACTGATTCAACTACAACTTTAGCTGCTATCAATAAAGAAGTTCAAACAACTGAAACTTCAAGTCCAACTTCAAGTACTTCAGCACCAAAAACCACTAAAGTTTCAACTTCATCTGGTTCTATTTATGGCGATTTAGCTAATTATTCTGGTCCTACAAAAGAATTCCAAGATGGTACCATTGATTGTGAGGATTTTGCCTCATTAGTTGGTCAAGGTGTTATTCCATTATATTATTTAGGATTTGGTGGTTATTCAGGTATTTATCATCCAGGTGACACTTCTACTGGAGGTTCTTGTACAGAAGGTGCGTTCTGTTCTTATGCTTGCCAACCAGGTATGTCAAAGACTCAATGGCCATTATCTCAACCAGCTAATGGTGTTTCTGTTGGTGGTTTACAATGTAAAAATGGTAAACTATACAAGAGTAATCAAAGATCCAATTATTTATGTGAATGGGGTGTTGATAAAGCATATGTTGTCAATCAATTAAGTGAACCAGTTGCCATTTGCCGTACTGATTACCCAGGTACTGAAAACATGGTTATTCCAACCTATGTTACTGGAGGTTCAACTTTACCATTAACCACTGTTGATGAATCAACTTATTATCAATGGCAAGGACAAATGACCTCTGCACAATACTATGTTAATAATGCTGGTATTTCCATGGAAGAAGGTTGTGTTTGGGGTAGTCCAGGTTCAGGTTTAGGTAACTGGGCCCCATTGAATTTTGGAGCTGGTTATGCTAATGGTATTGCTTATTTATCATTAATTCCAAACCCAAACAACTATGATTCATTGAACTACAATGTTAAAATTGTCGGTGATTCTGTTTCTGGTTCTTGTGTCTACTCCAATGGTAAATATAATGGTGATGGTACCGATGGTTGTACTGTTGGTGTCACTAGTGGTACAGCTAATTTTGTTTTGTACAACTAAACATGAAGAAAAGAAAAAGAAAAGGAAAAAAGAAAGAGACAATCAGATCAATTTTATTTCGAGAGACAGCCATTTAACAAACGCGGGAAGCTATTATAAACTCCTTATTGTTGAGAAGTGTGTTGGTCTATTTATTTGAAATCGTTAGAAAAAATTAAAATTATTAAAAAAAAAAATTAAAAAAGAGAAAATCAAGGAGGTGTATAATATCAATGAGTGTAAATTATTTTGTTTTAGTTAAAAAATGGTGTTTTATGTTTTATTACAGAATTGCGTAGTTTACAAATTGAATTGACAGAAAATTTATCCCTAAACAGTTGAAATTTTTTGAAAAACATGAAATTAATTTTAGAGGAATTTTTATCTGGCTATCAAACCTTTTATTTATTAAATATTCCCAACTAATTTGGAAGTTGGAACAAGGTCAGAACTTTAGAGCAGTGCCGTGCAGTGTTAAGTACAACCATCAGCTGTATCTCCATCCACGCTCACCAGTCAAGTGCTTTCTATTAGCCTGACTTGCACAATTGACCTCTATTCGAGTTGTCCGAATCTGTGAGCAGAGTTATTTCAGGACAGATTGGGTAAATTAGCAACGCTGCGCAGCACTTGTTGTTTTTTTTTTCACGTTGTTTTACGTTTAACGTTGTTTTGGGAAACAAAGCGAGTGTGTGCACTGTGCTAGAGCCAGTTTCCCCCTGAGTTGTGCGGATCTGGGTAGTTTCCATCAAATTGGGTGGTTTATTACTAGGTGCAGTTGTTCAGGTTTTTTTATTTTTTTATTTTTGGGCCAATTCATCTTTTCATCTTCTCATCTTCTGTTTAAGCAGCTTGTTGTCCATTCCTTTCCTTTTGAAAAGAAGACTTGTCTTCTGCTTGTGATACCCAAACTCTCACAGCTACTTCATATTTCATATTCCACATTTCACGCACATTTCAATTTTTTTTTTCTGTTGGCACCATCATTAGATACTGAAGAAAATAGAGATAACTGATACAATGAGTCGTTCAAACTTGAAGAAGCTGATGAACGACGATGACGATGATAACAACTCTGGAATCTCCACTGTCAACACAGAAAGTTCCGTTTCAACAGCATCCACATCGGCTCTTTCTTCAAGACCCAGCTCCATGTCACATAAGAGACATAAATCATTAGATTTTTCAGCTGAAGGGAAAGATCTGTTTCTCAACCCGGTCAATGGGCTTGGAATAACCGAAAAGTCAAATGGAACCAAATCTCCCGTGCGGTCTCAATCTCCATTAAGACATTCAGTGATTTTGGAAGAGGCTAAAGAACAATCACCTCTCCCAACAGATAATCATAATAAAAAGAATAATTCAGAAAATACCACGCCAAAGGGCAAAGATACTGGGTTTATTAAACAAGTACTGGGTTATTCTTTAGATGAAACTGAATGCTCAGAAAAAGTGTTGAATAGTATCATATTGTTGAAAACTGAACAGGAGAAAACTAAGAAAGAGAGTCTAAGACTCAGTTCAATCAAATCATCAATATCATTGATAAAACTGGCATTGGAAAGTGGGATACAGGCCAACTTAATCCCATTGTTGTTCTCATCAGGGGAAATAAATCAATTGAATAAATCTGATAGATTTAGTAAAGATTTGAATCAATCTATTGACACTGTTAAATCTGCATTATATCCATTGGTAACTTCTACAAACAATTCCAATTTAAATGGTTCAGTTGATGAGAATGGATCTAATCTAACAACACCAAAATCTTCTACATCAGTGTTTAAAGTGAATTTACAACAACAACCTCAAACCCAACAATTTCAATTCCATCATTGGAATAAACCTGAAGATGAGTTGGAGCCTTCGAGCGAAGAAAGAAAAAGAAAATACTCGTCTGAAATTGCAGGTGGTAATAATAACCAAACACATCTTGAAAGTGTTTCTAAACCTACAACACCAAGAAAACAGTTACAAACTGATGATGTTCATCAACATAGAAGAAATCAAAGTGAAGCAAGTGTCATTCATTTAAGAAATATTTATGAAAACCAAATCAATCAACAACAACAGCAGCAGCAGCAAATACAACATAGCAATAGAAGTTTAGGATCACCTTACTATCCTAGAAATGAAAGTAGATTTGCACCAATCAATAATTCAAATCGTCCTTCCTTCCAATCTCCATATTCTTTCCCACCAAGACCACAACCGCTGCAACAACAGTTACCACCAGGAGCATCAATAACACCTGTTCATCATGGACAACCAGGTCCACCTTTGATTCATCACACACAAGGTGGACCTCCACCTCAAATAATGACTAGTATGCATGGTCCACCACAACCATCATCATCATCATCAGCACCACAAAATCTATCTCCATCTTATCATGGAGGTCAACAATTAAAACCACAACCACCAAGAATGATGTCTCCAGTTAGGCATCAGCAATCACCTATCCAACTACCTTCTGTTTCTCGTTTACCAATTAATGTTGAACATAAAAAGGGTAAATCTGATGTCAATTTTTTGATAAGTACACCAACTAATCCACCTAGATGATTTATGATAAAGTTAATACATAGTTGAATACATAATTTGCTGTTTTTGAATTAGTTTTATATATACTAGTCTATGTAAATTTATCTACAAAATCATCAAAATTGTCAAATTATTAACTTCTATAAGCAAAATTAGAAAAACAATTCAAAGATTATACAAATAAAATCAATGATGGAATTTATATATGGAATAAATCAATAAGTTAAATTGAAATAAATTAATGAACGAAAAGAAGAAGGAATGAAGAGGTTTTTTGAGGAAAAACGCACATAACCAAGCTTATTGAGAAGCACATTGAACACCTTCATGACCACCATGTTCATGTTCATCATCTGAATCAGCATCGTAATGAGCTCTTCTTCTTTGTTCATGTTTATTTTCATCATAATCATTTAATGTAACTTCTTCAATAGTTGCATCTTTTGGAAATTCAACTTTTCTTCTTTTTGGTAATAATTCTTCTAATTTCTTCAAATTTTCTGGTGTGGTGAAGTTATTTTTTGGAAATTTAATGGTAAATTTAATGAATAAATTACCATAACCACCATATTTATAGATTGGCATACCTTTACCTTCAACAACTTTAATAGAATCTGGTTCAATAACTTCACCTGGAATAATTGAAACTTTCAAATATTCACCACTAACATGTTTTATAGCTAATTCACCACCAGCTAAAGCAGTAATCAAATCAATTTCAGCTTCATAAACCAAATCATCACCACTTCTTTTGAAAGTTGCATGTGGTTTTTCTTCCACAATGAAAATAACATCACCAGCAATTGTATTTGGAGCTTGATCACCTTCACCTTTGAATGTAATTTTTTGACCGTTTTTCATACCAGGTTCAATATGAACTTGTAAGATTTTTCTTTCACTTTCAGTTTTTTTACCATGACAACTTTTACAACGATCTTTTTCATCACAAATATCACCACTTCCTTTACAAACATCACAGTGGACTTGCATTCTTTGGATCATTGGACCCATTTGTTTAGTGACAAATCTAATACCACGACCATCACAAGTGGAACATTTTTTAACAGCACCAGCTTTACCACCACGACCTTCACAAGATTTACATAAAATGGTTTTATTCAAGGCTAATTTGGCGGTACGACCTTTATATAATTCTTCTAAAGTGGCACCAATTGAATGTTTGATATCCGCACCTCTTTGTGGGCCTCTTTCACGTTGTGCACCACCAAAACCTCCACCAAAAAATTGAGATAAAATATCATCCATACCACCACCACCAAAACCACCAGCACCACCTCCATTCAAACCTTCAATACCATATTGATCATAAATACTACGCTTTTGAGGATCCGATAAGATTTCATAAGCAGCAGAAACTTCTTTGAATTTTTCAGCAGCTTCTTCAGATGGATTTTTATCTGGATGGTATTTCAAAGCCATTTTTCTATAAGCTTTTTTCAATTCTGATTCTGAGGCAGATGGAGAAACGCCCAAAACGTCATAAAATTTAGTGTCTGCGACCATTCTTGTATTCTATGCTTAGCTTAGTAGTTGTGGGAAGAAAAAAAAAGATGGAAATATTGAACAAACTTGTTTCAAGTTTAATTTTGATTCTCATTTATAAATATTTTGGAAATTTTATTAAAAGTTGGAATAATTTTTTTTTTCTTGAATTTTCTACGAGGAAAAATTGGGAAATTGGCGATTTCAGCCATTTTTTTCACGCTTGGAATTAGATTAAAAAATGATTCACAAGCAGAGCAATGCCAGGATCATTCACAGACAACTCCGGAATTTTTACCACTAGAAATGAGTGAGTTATCTAAGTTTAAAGAAACTGATCTAATCTGTGCATTACCCTGCGACTACTAGTTCTGGCTAATCTGGCAGCACGCATTGCTGATTTAGGAAGTCGCCACTGGATTGACGCTTTTTTGGTAAGTCAGATTACTGTAAATGGCAATTTAGAGCATTCCTGTCGCAAAATCGGTACACACCACAAACCATCCAGACATTTTACAAATTTTTCAAATTTTTCAAAATTTTCAATTTTTCACCAAACAATTCAAATTTCAAACAAAACAAAAGCGAAAAATTTTTTTTTTTTTAAATTGTATTTAACTTCAAGTTGCAACCATCCAGAGAAAGAAAAGAGAACAGCAATAATGAAATACATCAGAACCGACCAAACTTTAGATATCCCAGAAGGTGTTACTGTCCAAATCAAAGCCAGAATCGTCACTGTCACCGGTCCAAGAGGTCAATTAACCAAATCTTTGAACCACATTGATGTTACTTTCCAAAAAGTTAGCAATAAACAAATCAAAATTTCTGTTCATAATGGTGATAGAAAACATGTTGCAGCTTTAAGAACCGTTAGATCTTTAGTTAACAACTTGATCATTGGTGTCACAAAAGGTTACCAATATAAACTAAGATATGTTTATGCGCATTTCCCAATCAATGTTAACTTGGCTGACAAAGATGGTGAACAATTTATTGAAATTAGAAATTTCCTGGGTGATAAACAAGTGCGTATGGTTAAAGTCCGTGAAGGTGTTTCTGTTGAATTTTCTAAAAATCAAAAAGATGAAATTGTTTTATCTGGTAATTCTGTTGAAAATGTGTCACAAAATGCTGCTGATATCCAACAAATTTGTAGAGTTAGAAACAAAGATATTAGAAAATTTTTGGATGGTATTTATGTTTCCGAAAAAGGAACCATTGTTCAAGATGATTGAATTTGATTAATTATTTTGGTTTGTTGGTTTGTTGGTTTTATTTTCAAGGTGTTTTATTGTTTGATTGTGATATAGTTATAAATGCCAAATTGGTATGACCCCATAAAAATCATAACAGGTGTCGATTAATGCAGACCCACTAATGATTTTCCGTAGTTTTGTTGTAGATTAAATAATTGATTGAAAGATTGTAAAAGAAATTAAGTAATTTTATTCATTTGGGTGAATTATGAAGGTTGCTTTTTTTGAATCTTTTATTCAATTATTTGATTATTATCTTGTCGTTGTTTTGAAATTTGTTGATAGAAATTGAAGATTAATTATCAAGGTTGATGATTGAATTTCAAGTGATATTAACTCTGAAGTTATTTTTGCAATTAATGAGCTTTATGGTGCTATACTGCGAAAGTCTTCTAGCTGCATAATATCATTGCACCAGTTTAATACTGCTGTTGAAACATAATCGATAGAGAACAGTGACTTAACGTCGACTACATAATATTGAAATTAATGATTTGAAATGAATATGATATAAACTGTGACTTGAAATCAAATAGTGAATATAAATAATAGTTAATAATATCAGCTTGAATTTGCAACGTGTAATAATAAATCAACAACTCTAGCAGAATAACCAAATTCATTATCATACCAAGCTAATAATTTGAAGAAGTTTTTGTTCAGTTCTAAACCAGCGTTTGCATCAAATATAGAAGATCTTGAATCTGAAATGAAATCAGAACTAACAACTAAATCTTCTGTATAACCTAAAATTCCTTTCAATTTCCCCTCAGCAGCTTTCTTGATAACAGCTTTCAATTCATCATAAGAAGTATCTTTAGCAAATCTAACGGTTAAATCAACAATACTAATATTTATAGTTGGGACTCTTAAGGATAAACCAGTAATTTTACCTTGTAATTCAGGAATAACAGCAGCAACGGCTTTTGCAGCACCAGTTGAAGATGGGATGATATTACCTGGAGCAGAACGACCACCTCTCCAATCTTTCTTAGAGGTACCATCAACCAATTTTTGAGAAGCAGTAGCAGAATGAACTGTTGTCATTAAAGCATCTTCAATTTGGAACTCATCGTTAATAACTTTAACCAATGGAGCAAGACAGTTTGTGGTACAAGAGGCATTAGAAACAATCAATTCATCTGGAGAATATTTATCTTCATTAACACCCATAACATACATTGGGGCAGTTTTGGAAGGAGCAGTAATGATCACTTTTTTAGCACCAGATTTCAAATGGGCATTAGCAGTATCTAATTCTCTGAAAACACCAGTAGATTCAATGACATAATCGACACCTAACTCACCCCATGGGATGTTTAGTGGGTCTCTTTCTCTAGTGATTTTGATCTTGGTGTTATCGATGATCAAATTGACCTCATCGAAACTAACTTCACCATTGAATTTCCCATGAGTGGAATCATATTTGAAAAGGTATGCAGCGTATTCAGGGTCAGTTGAAGGGTTGTTGATGGCAACAATCTCAATTGTGTCCCTATGGTACTGCATGATGTTTCTCAGCACCAATCTCCCAATACGACCGAACCCATTGATTCCAACTGTTATTTTTTTATCTTTTGACATAATTATTTTTACTCAATGTTGAATCTTGATATTATCTGTTATGAAACAGAAAGAAAATTACCAGGGAGGTGACAGAATTATATACCAAGATTGCTGTTAAGTCCACTTGAAGATGTACTTGTACTTAATCTACGAGGCTACGAGTCTCTCAAGAGCAGAGTGTCCACTGTCCCACATATTTTGCAAATTAATGGAGTCGCTCTCACTGCTTCAACAGCACAAAAAATTCAACTTGAATCCAAATTTCCGGGGTAAAATTACGCTTTTTGTAATGTCACATTTCCGGGTCTTTACGATTTCTCGGGATTTTCAGCTCGTCGTCGAGAATTTCCGGGAACTTAATTACTAAGAAATTACGTCATTTTCTGTATTATGTAATGTATTACCACCTGAAAATCTATAAAACTTATATATGAATAATGATCAACACACTCTAGACACACCTTCTCCATGCTTAACCAGCACATCCACAAAATTATGCATCGCAATCATCCCAGTCTCATCAAACACTTTCTCGGTACTACTTCCAATATGTGGAGTTAAGCTGAAATCATCTCTACCAATAAACTCAGGATTAATCGATGGCTCAACATCAAACACATCGGCTCCATATCCACAGATAATTCCATTCTTAACACCTTCCAATAATGCTTCAGTGTTGATAATACTACCCCTACCAACATTGATTATTCGAACTCCTTTCTTGAATTTACTAATCATCTCTTTATTAATTAAATTCTCTGTGAATTTATTACCTGGCAAGCAAATAACAATTAAATCAACTGAACTAACCAATTCATCAATTGTTTGATATTCAGCGTGATAACCCAATTCTTTCAACTCAGCGTCATTCAATTGTTCTCTCTTATTATAATAAACATCCATCCCAATACTTTTCAATCTTCTACCAACACTTTTACCAATACTACCAAATCCTAAGATCCCACATTTTTTACCAAATGGACTTTGAGATCTTTTACCTCCAATTATATGACCAAATGCAAATGAGTCTTTATAAAAATCATTTGGTCTTTCAACACCAAATTTCCCCTTTGATAAATCAAATCCATCACATTGTAATTCATATCTTGCCTTCAAGACATTACCAAATTCTCTTGATTTATTTTCTTGAACAGTATAATATCTAAATAAATTCAATGCATGGAATAAAACAGTATCAGCAACATCCTCAGAACCTAATGAGGGAGAATTGAATAATTTAACACCTTTTTTGGTTAATTCCACGGTATCATATTGATCATAACCAACTGATGCAATTGCAATCATTTTCAAAGTTTTAGGTAAATGTTGAATTAATTCATGTTTCATTCCACCTAATGGTAAAAAACCTAACCAACCAGCATAGATCCCATCAATTGAGTTGAATTCATTGGCAAATTTTGAAATTAATTCTGATTTTGTTGTTAACTTGTAATGAATTATATTGAAAAATTGTGATAAATTTTCATATTCTGGTAATGATTCATTCAATTGTGCAATGAACAAGATTGTTGGTTTAGAGGACATCTTGAATAAATAGACAGCAGCTGGTGAGTTAGCTTAAGCTGAAATTTCAGAATGAAGAAAAATAAATCGATAATTTTTCATTTTTTTATTTCTCTCCGGATTTATGTTTTTGGGTGGAAGTTTGAAAAATTTGCAGGAGTTCAACACAGTTTCGATTGCGTAATATCATGTAGTATGTTATGGTATTGAGAAGAAATACCATTTACAGTAAAGTAATCCTAAAATATACTGCTTCAGTTAAAAG